>CAJGYO010000184.1:0-84327 GCA_904845875.1 Miscanthus lutarioriparius
ACTTCACCCAACCTCACGAATTCGGCATATTGGACCTTGAAAACTTTGATTTGATCCAGGTAGATCTTAGAGCAAGGTATCATCACCCCTCCTAGTTTTTTCGCGATCGATTCGATATATATTAGTCAAATTTTTCAACCTAAGAATCGTCATTACTTAGAGTTTTATGTAATTTTTAATATTTGTATTATACTGGTACCGTAGGATGCTAAGGCGTGAAAAAAGCTAGCAAACCAGTGTAACCGCATAGCGCATGTTGTTATGTTATGGGTTCATTGTTGTGCATCAAATGGGAAATCCTAGGTTTAGGGTTTAATGTTAATTGCTTTCGGTTCTTAGATCGAAATTGTTTGAATTGTAGTTATGGCCACATGATAGGAAATGCCTTGACCATTGCCTACGCCTAGTGGTGTTCCGGTGCTCATGTGCTTTTACGGCGATCCTTGTAAGGTAGCCAAGTCCGATGAAGATAATACGTATAAGCGAGAGGTATTGGATGTGTTTCAATTTTGCGTTTGAGCCTACACTTCGTCACGCCACATTAACAAGATGACGAGGAATTGATGTTTGTGTCATATGACATCTTGCATGATTTTTTGTTTTATAATAATTGTATTTTTGCAGAGACCCTCCATCGCTCTGTGATTTTGAGCAAAGTGGATCGACCTTTGAGATCAAGCACGAAGACAAGGAATGGATGCCGAAACTTTTGCGGTGGGAGGCAGAGGACAAGGAGATGATGGAGAAGAGACGCGGAGAGGAGACTGTAAAAAAGGAGGACAAGGAAGAGGAGAAAATGAGACGTGTTGCTGCGTACAGGGAGGAGAGGAAGAAGAAGCTTGAGCGTGTACGCCGAGCGAAAGCAGCGATGGAGGAGAATCCCGATGCCCTAAGGAAGAGAAAGTGGCATCGTTGCACTCAATAGTCTCAATGACTTGCTAGTTCTATGGTTTATTTATGAACAATGTTGTCTACTGTCGACACGTGCTTCTAGTATTATTGTGTTGTTTAATGTGGCATGGTGAAAGGTCAAGATGACGGACTAGAGGAGGGGTGAATAGTCTTTTCTAAAATTAATCGTGTCGGCTAACCGATACAAATACGGAATTAAAACAATCGGTCTAACCAAGACTACACCCCTCTATATATGTTCACTAGCACCTTGCTAAGATACCAATTGTGCAACAAAGGTGCCGGGCTAGTTAGAGCTCTCCTAAACAATTCTAAGAGGAAGGTTACACAAACCTATGCCACTAGTATTTTAAGCAACAAGAGAGCTCCTACACATGCTAGTAAGCAAAAGCACAAAGCTAACTATGCTCACTAGCAATGCTCAATAACAAGGCAACCAATGCCTAATTAGAGAGCGCAAGTACTTAGCTACACAAACTAAGCAATGTGACTAACAAGGTTACTAAAACCAAATTAGTCAACGCTAAGGGAGCTACTTATGCTACACAAGCAAGAAGGTAATTAGCAAGTAAACTACAAGCTATCTAATTACAAGAACAACTACACAAGCTTAATATATAAAAAAGTAAATGCAAGCTTGTGTAATGGGAAGCAAACCAACGGGAAGAACAAGGTTGACACGATGATTTTCTCTCGAGGTTCACGTGTTTGCCAACACGCTAGTCCCCGTTGTGTCGACCGCTCACTTGGTGGTTCGGTGGCTAATTAGCAACACCCGCTAAGCCCGCACGTCGGCAATATTGCAAGAACCTACCCCTTGAGTGAGGGTAGCTCAATGACACGCTTTACTAGAGTTGCTCTTCGCGGCTCCCACGGGGCAGCACGATGCCCCTCACAAGCACTTCTCTAGGGCGCCGCTGACAAGCTTCTTGCGGGCTTCAATGGAGACCACCACTAAGCCGTCTAGGAGGTGGCAACCTCCAAGAGTAACAAGCACCACCGCCTTGCAACTCGATCACCTAGTACCACTCGATGCAACCTCATGATGCAATCGCATTAGAATCGCCCCTCACACAATCGAATGGTCACTATCAAGTATATGTGTGATGGAGGGCTCCCAAGCACTCACAAGCATGGACACTAAGTCCCCTTAGGTGCTCATTGACCATGGCCGAGGGCCACTTCTATTTATAGCCCCAAAGGGCTAAACTAGCCGTTACCCCTTCTTTGGCAAAAGTCGCCGACCGGACGCTCGGTCGTGGTTGACCGGAACGGACCTCGGGGCCTCGGCGTCCGGTTGTATCGAGCAACCCCGTGTCTCCGATTCCAACGGTCACTTGACTGACCGGACGCGGAACAACTTCAATGGCCGGACGCTGAAGCCCCAGCGTCGGTGCGTTTCAAGAAGCTCTCGAGGCGTATTTCGACCGGACGCTGTCCGGTCCACCTTCTGACCGGACCACAGACCAGCGTCCCGGTGCAATACCTCGATCGTGGTCGATCGACTACCGACCGGACGCGCTACTACGCGTCCGATGCTTTTCGAACCAGCGTCCGGTCGGATTGGCCGACGCCCGGCGTCTTCGCGACCAACTGCTTTTCGTTCTAACTTCTTCTTCACCTTGCTCCAATGTGCCAACCACAAGAATTTGCATCAGGCGCTAGAATAGAAAATAGGCATTCCATTTTCGTGAAAGCACCGAATCCCGCCGAAGCTTGACGCCGGAGAGGAGAGAAGGACCAAACCCATCTCAACCACCGCAAACACCACCTCCTTTTGTAAATGTGCCAACACCACCAAGTGTACACCACCATGTGTATGTGTGTTAGCTTTTCACAATCATTTCAAAAGGATGTTAGCCACTCAACTCTTGCGCCACTCGATCCTAGCTTGACGATGCAAAGTTAGATCTTTCGAGTGGCACTAGATGACCGATATGCAAATAAGTTTGCTCCTCTTGATAGTCTGGCCATCTATCCTAAACCCGGTCATCAACTTCTCTATACATCTATGACCCGGTGAAATGAAATGCCCTAGGTTATACCTTTGCCTTGTGCATTCCATTCCATCTCCTCCAATGTCGATGCAACACATGCACCAACACGATCAACAATGATATGATCCACTTCATATCATCACGTGATCATATTGGTTCATCGATCTTGACTTCACTTGCCCTTCACCGTTGCCATCGTCCATCGGCGCCAAGTCTTGCTCAAGCTTTACCGCCACGCGGTCCATCACTCCAAAGCCTTCGACTTACCCTTCACGTTTGCAACCGGTCCATCAAGCCAAGTCTTGTCTTGATCTTCTCCACATTGATCACATGACTCAATGTCATGTCTCATGTGCATTTAAGCTCCTTCATCATCACATGTGTGAGTTTTGCAACATCTCCAAGCCATTGTCACCTTCATGGCATATGTTGCTCACACACATGTACCTGTGGACTAATCACCTGTGTATCTCACGTAAACACAATTAGTCCACCTAGATTGTCACTCAATTACCAAAACCAAACAAGGACCTTTCACATGGTATTGGACTTTTCATTATATAGTTGTTTTCATTATTTGTGGTCATAATATTCAGTATAATGTTGCGGACGTAGTGTAATGTGATCACGTGCTGCAAACACAACCTAACGAAGTAGGACATTAGATAATTCAACACACAAAACATATGAAATGGTATGTGAAAACATGTACCGAACTAGGGTACAGAGTTCCTTCGACTAAACCTAACATGCCTTAGATAATTAAACCAAACAACAAACACATGGATGTGACATATGAATAAGATATGGTCGTCCTAGTAGTGTGGCCACATAGCAAATTATGTTGCACCTTCTCCACAATAGCCTCCCATTGTTGGTGGTGGTGATGGCGGGGGTGACGGCGGATGCCCCTTGTTCTTTTGATTAGGACTAGTGCAATATGGATCATTGCAGAGTGTCTCCTGTGATTCGGCACCATTGTTGTTGTCGTAAATCACTGTGCGTAAATCCTTTTAACCCGCACGCTAACTTCTCTTTCTAGATCGAAGATATGGTCCTGCAGGTAGTAGATGTACTCCACATACGGATAAATAGGTCGAGGATCGACCCACCTAGTGAACCCATAGTTTTCTTCGACCAAGGAAGACTGCAATAAGTATGTCATGTAAGTTGTATAGAAGAGGAACATGTTGAAGAAACAAATAGTAATAGTAATTACCCACCCATGCTCATGGGCATTTGAAGAAGCAACGACCTTCATCTATTCTCTCGGTGAACATCTGCACTAGGCAGTCCTCACCATACATGCATTTTGGCCACTCTTCTTTCCATTCATCGTATCATCTCAGTGGTGCCTTTTTGGTGAAATCACTTTTGCTCTCAACTGGGAACCTCTTATAAAGAGCTTCCTCAAAAAATCGGGACCAAGAGAACCCTCCCACACAATGGTAATTCCCTTCCCCTTTCCTCTCCCTCTGGACGACCCTCCAGACATTGGTACTGCAACAAAAGAAAATACTAGTTGAAAAGTAAGTAGAAATGCATCCAAAGCATTGCGTATATATATCTTGAGAGATAGGTTTAGTTGCCGGTTTCAATATGTTATAGCGATCACAAGAAGCCTAATTAGTTTCTTTGAAGAGCCTATTATGTAAGTGAAGTGATATATCGCTGCCGTCATCATACTCCTCGTCCTTGTAACTGAAACGCCTATTTCCATTATCTGAAAAGCCTAGATTCGTTCGTTGTTTCTGAAAAGCCTAGGTTGAATGTGTTCATAGGGAGCTCGTCAGCTGGCTCCCAGCATAGCTAGTTTTTTTTCCTTTCTTTCTTCCAGACGAGACGGAGAAGAAGCTAGGCTAGCCTAGCTCTAGGCTCTAGCTAGCCGTGGATGCAGCGCGCAACGAAGTGTTCAAACGGAACCGAGGAGGGGGAAAACGATGCATACCATTCTACTTTTGAACCAATCCAATTTTTAAAATTTAATGAAGTTTATAGAAAATGTATCAAATGTCTCTAAAGTATAAATAGATTTACCATAGGTTTACATTTTATGATTAACCTAATGTTTTTATTTGATATAATACTAATATTACTATTTTCTATACAGATTTGTCCAAGCTTGAAATTTACATGCTAAAAAAAAACTGAGACTTTGGTGTGCGTGTCCCTTTCCGACGTGGCACTGTCTGCCGAGCTGGAGAGATAGCTCAAGCACTCACTCTCGCTCTCTCTTTCTCTCCGGTAAATTCATCGCTGGCCAGCCTACGACGACCTAGGTGAACAATGAACTCGACCTGGCCGTGCCACTGGACCCGATCGGATCCGATCCGATCCATCTTCTACTGGCGTGCCGACTTGAGTGAGGGGAGGAGGTGGTCAAAGTAGGCGCCAAAAGTAAAAGGGCAGGCACGGCCAGTAACCAACGGGCAGAGTAATCAATTAATTATTAATCCGTTAATTATTATACTAATCGGCTAGGCTAATCCGCTGGACTCCTTGGACGCAGCAGCAGGAAAGTAATAGCTCCAGCACGCACCGGCCGTGGTGGCGGTAGGCCAGGCCAGGTTAGGTCTTCACGTCGGGAGACGAAACTTTTTTTTTTTAATGGCACCACGCCACGCCACGCCAGTAGTGGTGGTGGAGGGGGCAAATTATCGTCGCTAATCTTAATCTAATCCAGCCTAATGTAATGAGCCGGTAATAATGATGAGGGCGGGCGGGGCGACGAGGCCGGCCGGGGGAGCTGCGGCCGCGGCTGCCACAGGAGACAGCCCTCCCGGTCCTCCTGGTCTAGTCCTAGGATTATCGCTGCTCGCTGCAGCCATGTGCGTGCCTAGGCCTTGGCGCCAGCCGGACGCCACGCACGGCCACGGGGGCTGTCTAGTTTAAATTAATCGCGATTAAGTGAGGAGGCCGATGGATGAATTAGCTGGAGTATTAAACTAATCATGGAGGGGAGGGCCCGGTGGAGATGCCGAGACGTGATGCTGCCACTGTTCGCCTCGCCGGCTCGCCCGCTTTGCTACCGAAGAAGTGGAGCAGTGGGGACTTGTTTATTGGAGATTTGGAGGCCCCGCCCCCGGCGACGGGAACAGGAGCAGGCCGCGCCCCGCGTGCCGCGACACCGCCGCGCCTGCCTCCTCTCTCCCGGGCGGCCGCCCCGTCCACGTCAGCCTGCCGTGCCGCGCCCAGCAGTATCACTACCACCCACCACCCCCCTCTCGCCACGCCACTTTCTGTTCCTTTCACACAGCAATTATTGCCCTCCGTTTCCTTCTTCCTTTCTTCTTGATGGTCGTGGTTAAACTAATCCTCGCGATGAGGTTGTTAATCTCCCTCGGTTGCTCCCTATATTATCTCTTCCCTCGCCGTGATGGTGCGCCCGCACGCGACCTCTGCTGACCTCACCTGATCTGCCTTTTAGTAGTAGTGTTTCCTCACCACCACCATTATGCGCTAATGACAGCCAGGGCGTGAAGTGAAGGGAAAAAAAGGCAGCACTGGCCACATATCATTGCCGCCATTGCTCTGACAGAGTCATTTGCATGCAGGCATAAAGCTCACAATACATACATCTTTATTATTATCATCTTCTCCGTGTAAGCTCCAGGGCCAACCAGCTTAGACAACTAGGAGCGGTACCGTCAGCAAGTTGTGCATGAGCAAGGTGTCCTCGTTAATGCGCCCCGGCGCCCATTCATGCCTGCCGCCAGCGTTGGCGCGCTCTTCCTTTCTTACCGCCCAGGAGTGGAAAAAACCGTGCGCGTTCGTACGTGCAGGACTTTTCGGCCGTGCAAGGCAGGGGCAGGCAGGCAGACAAAGGTTTTTTCCTCCATCGAATCGATCGATTTCCGTTTACGGCGTCGCCCTGCCTTGCCTTTTCTGGGCGGAAATAAATTACTCTTGACATTGCTTAACGCTTCCAAATCAAGCTGTGCTTTGCTTCCCCGACGATCCAACCCCCTCTCTCCCTGCCGTGTTCCTTTTTTTATCTCTCTTTTTCGTTGTTTTCTTGGTATACCTGCATGCATGTATCGCCGCGTAGAAAAGCGAGGCTTATCGCATTTGCCCCCACTGGTCCACGGCACGATAAAAACGCAACGAAACGAAAGGGAGCGCCACCGGTTGCAAAAATGGAACGGCGCTGAGGTGCCTCCGAGTCTTCTTCCTCGCTGTCGATTTCCGCCAACCGGAAAAATATCTCCTGTTTTTGGTAAAAAAAAAGAGTAGGTTTTTTATGTGGACCGGAAATTCATCGAAGACTCGAAAAAACGACGTGTCTGTCGGACCATGGACTGGCGGCGTAGTAATTCCCTCTGTCACCTCGCAAAAACCTTGCCACTGGTTATTCCCGTTGAATAAAGGAAAAACTATCGGTGCGATTATACCAGCCAGGACCCATTCACATTTACCGTGCTGGAGTACGAGTAGTTTCGTCCCTATTGAGTGCGACGTAACGTTTACCGATATAAGACGCCTTTAATGCCCTATTTAGCGTAGCTCTCCGGTTTGTCTCGACACAATTACGGACCTGTTTAGATGAGTTTCTTCAAATTCCTAAAAACCAGTTCTCGGCCTCTAATTTCTAAAATTTGGATTCTGAACAAAAATTGGCAATGGTGTTTGGATCCCTAAGTTTTTAAGAATCGGCTTCATTTATCGCTCATATGGTCACAAGAAGCTAATAAAAGTTGGGTATCAATATTTTCTTGTGTTCTAAGAATCTGGCAACAATTAACACAAGAAACTGGACAAAAACTGGATGTTTGGATCCCATCTAGTTTTTAAAAATCAAATTCTTAAAAACTGGAGGAATCCAAATAGGGCCTACACCAGCAAGATCATTTCTTTCTCTTCTTTTCTAAATGAACTCAATTTTCGTTTTGTTTTCACCATCTTGCTCCTCGGCAAGACAGCAACCATAGCGGACAGCGGTATACCTTGCCAAACAAGTTTTAAGAAACCTTGACTTGAAAGGCCACTCACAGTCAGAGATGAGTTCCATCACTCGCAGGTAAATTCAACCTTCAACCATCAATCCCCGCTATTTCCAGTTTTTCTTCGGAAAGAAAATAATTTCGTCACAAACAAGTACCAGTACAGTAATAATATTTGTAGAGTAAAAACAGCATAGAGCAGGGTGGTGCGGTGCAGAACAGAAAGCATTGTTGCGGCGTTGGAGCCCGTCCGTCCGTCGCCTACGAGTTGCTCCTCCTACGGTCCTACCCCACCTATAAAGCTGCGCGTCCGTCCGTAGGTGTGGTGAGGTGCGCGGCAGCGCCCGCCACTGCTCTACTCCTGCAGCCGCTGCCCGGCCACTGCACCGCACCGCACCCACCACGCACCCCGTCTCGCTTTTGCTGCCGCTGCAGGCCGGTCAGACCAGCCAGCCGCACACACGCAAGCACAGGCCCGGGCCCACGCCTTCGCCAGCCGGCAAACCGGATCGGACCGGACCGGGCCGAGCGAACCGGTTGTCCAAGCCAACTCGGCCGGGTCACCACCGGCTTTCTTTTTGTCCGAACGCCACCGCTGCGTCTCGTGGGGGGTGTCTATCTCTACTCCCTACAAAGAGACCACACCAAATCCTCCCGTCTCCCCTCCTCTCCTTCCTCCGCCCACAAAAACATTTCTCCCCCTCCGACTGCTACTGCCGCTGCCTCCTCCCCCCTTTCCGCCTGCCTTCGCTCTCCCCCCTTTCCGCGCGCCCTTCTCCTCCGTCTAGGGTTTCCCACCCCGCCGCCGCCGCCGCCGCCGCCGCCCGATCCGAGGCAGATGCCGCCCGCAGCAGCCATGGCGCTGCCGTCCCAGGCCCCGTCTAACTCAGGTACGCACGCGAGCGCCAGATCCGGTCAGCTCCGGCGCCCCGCTGCCTTCTCTCTCTATCTCTGTTCGTGTTCGCCGTCTCCTCCAAGCGGAGCCTCGTGCTGATGGTGCCTTGCTCTGTTCCGGCAGGGGATCCGCTGTACCCGGAGCTCTGGCGCGCCTGCGCCGGTCCGCTCGTCACCGTCCCCCGCGTCGGCGACCTTGTCTTCTACTTCCCCCAGGGACACATCGAGCAGGTACACCTCCTCATCTTCCCGCTCTTCCTCTGCTCCCGCTGGAGCTTTAGCTCGCTCCCCTGCTCCGGGCGCTGATTTTGGGTGCTGGGGGCTCTCAGGTGGAGGCGTCCATGAACCAGGTCGCCGGGAACCAGATGCGCCTCTACGATCTGCCCTCCAAGTTGCTCTGCCGCGTGCTCAACGTCGAGCTCAAGGTTCCCTCCTCTTCCCGCCGTTTTTTTACCCTCCCCCGGTTTTTCGCTGCCAATTCCGCGTCTAGCGCGGCCGCTTCCCCTGCGGCGAGCAATTCCAGGCCCGGTGCTTACGCATTTTCCGGGTTTTTCCAGGCGGAGACGAACACCGATGAGGTCTACGCGCAGATCATGCTCATGCTAGAGCCCGAGGTAGCCTCCCAATTCGGACGGCACGTGTATCGGGAAAATTTCCCTCGGTACTCGGAGATTCTCACTTGCTCTCGCTCTGTTTGTTCGTTCATGCAGCAAACCGATGTGGCGGCTGAGAAGGCGAGTTCTGCGTCCGCTGCGTCGCCGAGGCCAGCAGTCAGGTCCTTCTGCAAGACGCTCACCGCCTCCGACACCAGCACACACGGCGGCTTCTCCGTGCTGCGCCGTCACGCTGACGAGTGCCTCCCTCCACTGGTGTGTGTTCTTCACCCCTTGTGGATTTGGACTATGCTATTAATAGAACTAGAGATGCGCGAGCTTCTGCGTAAGATTTTTCTCGTCGGGTCAGCTGATCTTCTTTGTTCCGTTGGCAGGATATGACGCAGTCGCCTCCCACACAGGAGCTGGTGGCGAAGGATCTGCATGGCATGGAGTGGCGCTTCCGCCACATCTTTCGTGGTAATTTGGGCTCCTCTCATTTGCCGTGGTTCGTACCTGTCGTGTATGCTATGGGACTGATTGATTTGTTACACCGTTACTTTCGATTGTCTGTGTGATGTCGATTTATTCAGTATTTTTTTGTTTAGATTATCCATCTGTTTCTCTGTGATTTATTGTATCTGTTATGCTCATTGAAAAGTGCCTGATGTTTGATTGTTAACTGTGCGCAAAATCCGTCTTCAGGGCAACCTAGGAGGCATCTCCTTCAGAGTGGTTGGAGTGTTTTTGTTAGTTCCAAAAGGCTTGTTGCTGGAGACGCCTTCATTTTCCTCAGGTCTGCTGTGTTTCCTGCCTACCCAGCATGAAAGCAATTCCCGATCTGGTGCTAAGTTTCTGTTATTCCTCATGCAGAGGAGAAAATGGTGAACTTCGAGTTGGTGTTAGGCGGGCTATGAGGCAGTTGTCTAATGTACCTTCTTCAGTCATATCTAGCCAAAGCATGCACCTCGGAGTCCTTGCGACTGCATGGCATGCCATCAACACCAAATCCATGTTCACTGTCTACTACAAGCCTAGGTATGTTGACATGTCTGCAACAAACTGATTACATTTCTGAGACTTTACAAATTGGTTTACCTTGATAATCTTGCATGAAGCTATAACATGCAATTTGTTCTTAATAAAGGTAGTTAACTTGTTGCTGATCTCTAAATATCAATGTTAGGACGAGCCCTTCAGAGTTCATCATACCATATGATCAATATATGGAGTCAGTAAAACAATCATTCTATTGGGATGAGATTCAGGATGAGGTTTGAAGGGGGAAGAGGCACCAGAGCAGAGGTAACTGTCTTATTGTTCTGTGTTTTGTAGCTTCATGTCACCTGGTCCCATCATTGTACCTGCTCATTATTTGTAGTTACTTATTAGGTTTACTGGTACAATCATTGGCTGTGAAAATCTTGACCCACTATGGCCTGATTCGAGTTGGAGATACTTGAAGGTAACTGCTTATTCAATGTTTATTGTTTCCATTATGGTCTTAAATCTTACGCTGATGAAGGGTTGCTTTTTTATTTATTAATTATAGGTGCGCTGGGATGAGCCTTCTACAATCCCACGACCAGATAGGGTCTCTCCTTGGAAGATAGAGCCTGCTTCATCACCTCAGTTAATCCACTCCCACTTTCTTCTAGAGTAAAAGACCTAGACAAAATGCTCCTCCACCTTCACCTGAAGCATCTGTTCTCAAAAAAGAAAGTAAGTTTACTAGATTGTTCAGTTACAAGAGCAATGGTGACTAAAATATAGCGAGGCTAATGCTTTACAAATCATCTTGTGCCATTTGTAGGTGCAGCCAAGATCGATATCGACTCTGCTCAAACACAACATCAAAATTCGGTGTTGCAAGGTCAAGAGCAGATGACCTTGAGGAATAACCTGACTGAAAGCAACGACTCTGATTCCACTGTTCAGAAGCCGATGATGTGGTCCCCATCGCCCAATGGGAAAGCCCACACTAATTTTCAGCAGAGACCTGCTATGGAGAATTGGATGCCATTGGGAAGGCGTGAAACTGACTTCAAGGACACACGTTCTGCCTTCAAGGATGCCCGCACCGCCTCTCAATCATTTGGAGATACGCAGGGGTTCTTTATGCAAGCTTACGATGACAATCATCACCGTCTTTCTTTCAATAATCAGTTTCGAGATCAGGGTTCAGCTCATCGCTTTGCGGATCCATACTTCTATATGGCTCAACAACCTTCTCTTACTGTTGAATCAAGCACAAGGACACAAACAGCAAACAGTGACTTGCGTTTCTGGAGCGACCAGAATATGATCTATGGTAATCCAGGTGATCAACAACAGCAGAGTTTCAACTTTGGACAAAACCCATCAAGTTGGTTGAACCAGCCATTTCCCCAGGTTGAACAGTCACGAGTGGTCAGGCCCCATGCAACAGTTGCTCCATTTGATTTGGAAAAGACTAGAGAAGGCAGTGGGTTCAAGATTTTTGGGTTCCAAGTTGATACAACCAGTCCATCTCCTGTCCAGTTGAGCTCTCCATTGTCTGCTATCCGGGAACATGTGGTACAAACTCGACCATCGGCACCTGTGAATGAATTGCAACCTGTGCAAAATGAGTGCTTGCCTGAGGGGTCTGTAAGCACAGCTGGAACTGCCACTGAGAACGAGAAAAGTATTCAGCAAGCCCAGCAAAGTTCAAAAGATATTCAAAGCAAGTCCCAGGGTGCTTCGACAAGGAGCTGCACAAAGGTATTGTTGTTTTTATGTTTGTGACCATGCACTTGCCTAAATTGATTTTATTCAATTTTTGCATGTGATTGGGAATATTTTATCAGTTATTTAAAAAAATACTTTTGACCTCTCTAGATAAGGGAATATTGCTATATGGTTTATAAATCCTTTGGGTTTGGATCCTAATCGTCCATATCTGCACAGGATCTTGAGTATCCCATGCCTCAAAGCTGTGATTTTCACTGACACTGGTCAAATCAGCCAATAATGGTTTGGCGGTCTTCCTAGTTTGCCAAACATTTCCATTTGATAGAATTAAATTAAAAAAACAAAAAGAAGTCAATTAACAAAACATGCCTGATGATACTTGTCATGGATGCTTTCAGTCCATGTAGACTGGCTTGATTGCACCATTATAGTTGTATGTATAATAATATTGCATGATTGCTTTGTGGCTGAGCTTATATTTTTTCTGTAGTCCTATCCTCTGCAATTTACACTTCTGCTTTGAATGGTTTTCAGGTTCATAAGCAAGGAGTTGCGCTTGGCAGATCTGTGGACCTCTCTAAATTCACTGACTATGATGAACTCAAAGCAGAACTAGACAAGATGTTTGAATTCGATGGTGAACTAGTATCTGCCAACAGAAACTGGCAGATCGTTTATACTGACAACGAGGGTGACATGATGCTTGTGGGAGATGACCCGTGGGAGTAAGTCTTTATCTTACTCGTAGCTTGATACATGTATGCGCTTTTGTTCCAATGTTGACACCAGTTCATTATTTATGAGCAGAGAGTTCTGTAGCATAGTGCGGAAGATCTACATCTATACAAAGGAGGAGGTCCAGAAGATGAATTCAAAATCATCTGCGCCAAGAAAGGAGGAACCTCTAGCAGCTGGTGAAGGTTGCGCCGCCCCAAATGAGTAGGATGTCTGCCTGCCCTGCAGCAAGCAATTTTAGATAACTAGGTAAGTCCTCCTTTGATCCTCAATACTTGTTTTTGCAACAGTGATGGCGAATGGGTTTTTAACTGAACTAAATAAACATTGGATGTCTCTGTTTAGTAACTGTAAATGCATTGCTAAATTCAGCATCCGGTAGGCTTAGCTCTTCTAAAACTTGTCTCATGATGTTGATTCTTGACCCCGAAAGCCTCTGGTCACATGATACTTATGTTTGGCATGATAAGCTGCACTGAAAAAGGAAAAGGGGCTCATCTTTCGTTTGTCCCTTTTGGCTTGCGTGTAGGTTGTGTGAAGGAAGCCGACGATGCATTGTGCCGGGTGCCCGGGTCCCAGCCAAGTAACTCCTGAAATCTTTTGCTTGTCCGTAGCCACCCATCCCGTCCGTTTGGGTTTTAGTAGTGAACGTAGAACTGTCTCCATTTACTTCTCCGCAGTTTGCTCTTGGCAGCAAGTTTAAGGGCCAAGATTAGTACTACTATTGTTATTGCTGATTTGCTCTTCTGCCTAATGATGTAAATATTTATGTACCCAGTCCCAGCCAGTAGTAAGTAGTAGCAAGCAGTAGCAGTACCTTTGGTATTAACGAGCAGCTATTCGCGGTATTTTAATCCCTGTAAGCCCAGCTCTGTAGCGTGAGATAAATGGCAAAAACTGGTATATGTATGTCTGATCTTCTCACTGAATGTATTATAAGAGTTATATAGAGGACCTGACCTGTGACCTCCCCCTGAGTGCTGTGTGATGCATATGCTTAGTGCAAATCCGTGTCGTTTACACCGTCTTCGTGGCGATGATAGGGACTAAAAGCACACACTGTCTGTATTTGCCATCCATATGCATGATTGGGGCATGGGAATGCAGGGCAAGTGTATGGCGGGCCCCTTTGCCCCTCCCTCCCTTATCGTCTTGCCTGCCTGGTGTCTGGTGATGCAATGCAAAGGAAAGCGAAGCAAAAGCGAAAGGCAATGGCATTAAGGCAGGCAGGGCAAGGCAACTGGAGGTAGGACTCCTGCCGTGGGCGCGATTTCTGTCCCTTTTGGTGTGTTTTGTTAACTCACGGAACCGAGGAAGTGGTGGTGCTGCTGTGCTATTTTTGCAGAGAAGAAAGGAAAGAAAGGGTGCCGCCGTGGCGTGCCGGGGCAACCAACCAACCAGGCGTGTGTGGCTGACGCCCATCCCGCCTGCCTCCCTCGGCCCTGCGCCCCTGCCTGGCAGCCTGTCTCTCTCCCGCGACTTTCCCGTGGAAAAACAAGAGCGTGCGGCACGGCCGTCTCCGTGGAAAAGCCATCCATCCATCTCGCCCAGTTGGCGCCACTGGTACCGTGTCGTGTTTAACCCGTTCGCCTGGGTTGCACTTCCAGTGGCGCTCGTGCTGCCAGCCAGAGCCAGCCATCTCGCTCCGGCGGTCAACGTGGCTGGCTCGGTGCTCTCATCCTGCACTGCGAATTTGCGAAATGAAATGCGCCTTGGACCGGCAGGGGAGAGAGGAGGGGAGGGTTCACCGGACGGGACACCTGGTGTCGTGTACTAGCGTGGCTGGAAACTGGAAAGGGACCTGCTGGCTTTCGCGATGTGCGCGAGGGTCCCTTTCAGCGCGACGAGAGGCCGAAACGTGTCGGCGAGGTTCGCTGCATGCTGATCCGATCTATGCCTCCATGGGTCCGGACCCCGGAGGATATGCTTGGTTGGGGCTTGGGTGGTCGCCGGTTGGTCCGGTCGGGGCGACGACAGCAGAGCAGGTCAGCAGCGGCCGTGGAACGTGCCAACTGCCAATCCTAAGGGCGTCACTCACTGTCGTGGCCTTGTGGCTGTCGTAGTAGCAACAGTGGATGTGGATCCATGGTCTGGCGAGCAGATGGTACAGTGCGCCGCACCCAGGACAAAAGCTTTGACCGGAACTGGGGTGCTGGGCCTGTCTCAAAACGATGAACTTATCTTCTTTTATTATATATATACTCCTATACTATTAATGTGCTACCGTATATGCTATGCTTATATGAAAGAAAAGAAACAATTGTTGGTCCTCGTCACCCTAACAGTTTTGACTGATCCGGACGTGGCGGGTGACGACGAGGGCGATGATCCGGTGCGATTCTGGTACGGCTCGCGCTGTCATCATGGCCTTGCGCACGGCATGCACCGCTGCTACCTCTGCCGTCTGCTGCCTGCCTTTGTCTGTTGCACTGAATCGAGAGTGGTAGTACGGTGGTGGGCCGGAACCCCACTCCATCCGAGGCACACCTATACCGTCCTGTAGTCGCACAACAGTTATTGCTCTGTGGGACGGTGGTCTGGTGCTACTCCACTCACTGCTGCGCTACTGTACACGCAGCACTGTGGACTGTGGTGCGGACGAGGACGGCGAGCGTGGACAGCAGCAGCCTTCACTGACTGGCTTGGGCGGTTGGGATGGATGGGGATCCTCTTCGTTGGTATGGTCCATCACACAGCCGAGAGGCGAGGCACGCGAGCCCAGCAGCAAGCAGGCCACGGCCCACCACGGAGAAGGGAGGCAGGCTGGGGCCCAACCGATGCGGGCGCGAAACGGCATCTAGGCAGGCTCCGCGCCAGTCCAAGCGCGTCAAGACAAGGCCGTAGCCGCCCCTCTGCCCGCCTCCTCCTCTACGGAGTACTACTCGTCGTGGCTGTTGGGGGCCCAGCCTCAGCCCTCAGGCTACGACTGCCACACGCCCACACCGCGTGGTCCGTCGTCTCGTCTCCCACCTCCCTCGTTTTCCTCATGCCGACGACGGCGACCACCACCACCAGGCGTGTCAGCGTGTGGTGTGTTGGAGCAGGCAGCAGAAATGGTGCGCTTTGGAGGGACTGGAGTCGCCGATCGAGTCCTCCCTGACCCTGCCAAGTGTGAAGTGTGAAGGAGTCCGGGCCGTGGACCCACGCTTTCGTTGATTGTCGCCAAGTAGTAGTACCTGCTCTGGCTGGCCGTGGCCGGCCGGGCCGCCGCGTGGGGAGACCGGGACGGACGGAGAGCGTCCAGGAAGACGGAGACGGAAACACGCGTCGGCACTCGGCACCGCATCTTTGACGTGGCTACGCCGCACGCAGACGCAGGAGCAGTCGAGCAGACCGGGCCGGCGGCCGGTTGTCGCTCTCGTGGAAGAAGAAGAAGAAACAAAACAGCACGACGTCGACTCCCCCTCCTCCGTCCGGGGTCCATCGGAATCCGGACGGCGTGTTACGTGCATGCATCCATTCCGGCGTCGTCGTGGACGGGTGGACCACTGGCCTCTGGTCTCATCCTAGGACGCGCCATTGATCGACCCTCCATCACGCGCCTACCTACGACTTCGTGGCGGCGCAGGTTTCAAGAAAATTCCAGTCTCCAGTGCAAGAGTGACCGGCAGACTGCTTGCGTGTTCACTCGGAATTGTCAGCTTGTATATTGTATGCAATGCAACTTCGGAAACCGAATGCAGAAGATGCTACTGCCTACTGACTGTACCACACAACTCATTTGTTGCGCTCTCCTGTTATGTGTTCACTCGGAATTGTCGCTTTCATTTGACGCAGAAACAGTCAGAATTGTAACTCTGGAACTCGAAATGCTTCTCAACATCACAGTTCACAGACTTGCAATGACCCAGTGTCACAAGGCCAAAGCTCAATTCTTTCTCCTGGTTCGTGTATATATATACATACAATGTTTGAATTTGACTTTGAATAAAAAACAAAATATCAAGTTTTAAGCCAGAGGTGTTTGAACCAATACTTCCTCACCCTGATTCATTCCCCGAGACTGAACAAAACACTACACACCAAAAATGCATGATACATGGGACCACATTTCTCTCTCTCTCTCTCTCTCTCATGATGCAAAAAGCTCCATGTCCTTTGATTAAGGCCTCTGAAATAAAAGAAAAGCATAAGAATTCTGGAAGATTTTAATCCTATAGGAGAATTCCCTATGTCCATTTGAAAGAAAAGACAACTAGACTAGTTGAAAACCCAACATGAGCCCCGATTCACGTCAATAGCTGCTTCGTAAGCACTTTTGAAACAAAAGATTAAACCCTACAAAATTCCTTTAGATTCCTATGGGATGTAGAAAAGATTTTTTTTTTAATTTTAACACTTTTTGGAAACTAATTTTAAATCTAACCCTGGCACGGCCAAATGCCTGTGCCGCGCCATGCATGGTGGCGCGGCAGAGGGCTGACGTGGCAACGACCGGAATCGCGACCGTTGACGTGATAGGGCTCTGCCGCGCCACCGATTTTGGCGCGGCAGTGCCACGCCACGGCGCATGACGCGGCGGTACCTGGACGGTTTACCGCCTCCACCATGCCTCGTGCTTGGAACTGCGCCACTCGCCGCGGCCACGCGCCCATCCACTTATTGCGGCCACTACCGAGGCCTGTGCCGCCAATGAACTTCGCACCGGCGACCACCCCGTCACTCCATGGCATCGAACTCTGCGCCGACGTCGAGCTCCATGTTGACGAGCCTTTTGCAACCGGATGTTTCACGCGTTTCAGATGTATGTTTCATGTGTTTTCTCTTTCAACGGCCGCCCATATTAACCACCGTAATGACTGGTCTTCAGTTCCCCCTTACACGCCTCTCACATTAATTATAGGTGAATCAATCGATCATAAGCACTCGTGGACTTGTGGTGTTGCTCCTTAACAACAACTCATAGGATATATACGTACGCACTCATCGTGGAAGTTCATCAGATGCTTTCGACTGGCCTCCTCCTCCCTGTCTATCTTTTCAGCTCCATAGAATAGATAGAAATGCAACTATAAAGCTACGATCCTGGATTCCTGGTGGATGATTTCAGGTTGTGGGGATATATAATCTGTTCCTCAATTGTTATTCGGTGCTCATCTGTTGTGTAGTATCTTGGGACGCCAGAAAAGCTAATCATGACGGCAGTGCTGCCGCGACGCATAGAAACGAATATGAAGCAAATAAATGAAGTCCGTGCGCAAATTCACAAGCTGCCATATAACATTTTTATTGGTTTGACATAAGTTCGACATAACATAACCAACTAAGCTTGCAAGTTTCGGACGTCAAAATTAGTTCAACCTAACAAACTAAGACCCAGGAGTGTAAGGATCCCTCGGACGCTTTTGTCTCTTCGGATTTGTTGGCAACACATTGGGAGTGTAGCCAACGTCTGTATGGTCACGTCGGCGGTGCGTACGGCTCGTACCCTGTAAGTATATGATACGCACGATTATTTATAATTCTTTATGATCGTTAGTTCATGGAGCATACATATTTAAATAAACTACATTTGTTAATACCTATGAGGCTCCTTGGGTACCAAGCGGGGCACCACCTAACTGAGACATGCCGATCTGCGTCGTTGTCACTCAAGATGTGTGCTCGGTGCTGGTCGTCGTACTCCACCTCAAGAATGAGGTACCACGGGTGCTGCGTGGGAGGGGTCATCCTGTTACAAATTGATAAACAAAGCGTTAGAGTATTCAAATTAACAAAATTTAAATTAACATTATGTAGCATTGCAAAATTTGAACTACTTGTTATGCAATATGAAAGCACATGTATATATTCAAAGTAAAATAAACAGACATATCACGCACTAGTAACATAAACAACTTCACTAGGAATATAAGCATTTGACGAAACTTCATGAAATCATCAAAATCGACGTATCACGCACTAGTAAGTACCGACATTTGTAAACTAGTATCTATACCCAAAATCCCTAACTAAATAACTAACTATAAACTAAATAATAAATACCTAATCAATCCCTAAACCCAAAATCCTAACCTCAAACCTAAAAATCTAAGTAAATCACAGACAAATTCACTAACCTAACTATCTTAAATCACTAACTATCCTAAATCACTAACTATCATAAATCAATAACAATCATAAAACCCTAACTATCCTATATTACTAATTATCCTAAAACAATAATAATCAAAATAACATGAAATCGAGAGGGAGGTACCTTAGGAGCGGGTGGCCTTGACGCGCCGGCGTTCGTGGCGCGGCGGTAGTGGCCGGCGAGGGCGTGAGCAGGCGCGGAACTATCCTATATTACTAATTATCCTAAAACAATAATAATCAAAATAACATGAAATCGAGAGGGAGGTACCTTAGGAGCGGGTGGCCTTGACGCCACGGCGTTTCGTGCGCAGCATGTAGTGGTGGCGAGGGCGTGAGTGTAGCTTGATGGCGGGCGGTCAAGCGGCGGGGAAGCGGCGCTTGGCGGGGGGGGCTCGCTCGCGATATTTATTTGGCCCTGCCGCGCCAAGATCGGTGGCGCGGCAGAGCCCTGCCACGTCAACTGTCGCGACTCCGGTCATCGCCACGTCAACCCTCTGCCGCGCCACCATGCATGGCGCGGCACAGGCATTTGGCCGCGCCAGGACAATAAGCGCGGCCAAAAGTGTTAGTTAAAAAAAAACCGACCGTGTTAGATTTAAAACTAGTTTTCAAAAAGTGTTAAAATTAAGAAAAAAATCTGTATAAAACCATAGGAATTTTAAAGAACAAACAGGAGGTTGGACATCATAAAAACTTTACTCTCTCTGAAAACTCATACACTGTTCTTGTGTTGCATCCAAAGGTTATAATGGAAACTTTCTTGTATTTTTAAATTTAAATTCATGTTAAACTGTGTAAAGCTCCATGCAATTTTTCTATTCCTTTGTTTTGATAATGCTACATTTCATAGTAAAGACTTATGGAAAAAAAAAACAAAGAACAAGGACAAGCCAACACACTAGAGCCTCAACCAGGAGCGACAGAAAACACCAGAAACAGATATCATTTGCCACCGCTTGTAAAACCATTGGCATACTAGGACTTGGTGCCTTGAACACAAATGCATTTCAGTGCTTCCATAATTCTCAGTGAACAAAAGATGACACATTTTTTTATGAGTATTACTCCCACCGTTCCAAAACATATAAAGTTCTACAACAATCATAAATCAAACCCTCTTAAGTTACATTAATCATAAGTCAAACCATCTTAAGCTTAACGGCTTTATTGGAAAGGATAACATCTATGACAGTAAATAAATATATTATGACATATATTTCATGATGCATTGAGTGATACTAATTTAGTGTCATAAATAATTTTTTAAACAAATTTAGTTAAATTTAAATAGTTTGATTTAGTACAACTCTATAAGTTGATTTAATTTGGGACAGAGAAAGTATGACGAGGGAGTTAATACCTTTTCACGTCTCTTAAAAACTCGTACATCTGTCTGTTCACCATAAGCATATAAACAGTACACAAGGATATCTCCAGCAAATACTACAGCCGGAGGCATAAAATACCTCGACCCGTACAAGTTTAATACAGTTCTCTAAAACTACAACAAATAATAATACAAGTTACACAGGATTACACATCTTGATAGCAATGCTCTTGTCCTACTCCCAGGTGTCATTCTCTGTAACTGTAAGCATGGCAACGTATGTCTGGTAACCGCATACTGGTTTCAACATGCAAGCAGATTGCTAGCTAGACTACAAAATTTTGCCCACCTTTTAAGGTAAAAAAATGGCACGCTATCCTTTTTTGCTTGAAACCATGCCTTATTGATGACTCACTCGTTTGCTATCATACAATCTGTATTGTGTATCCTTATGCCGCTCAAGATATAACCGGCAAACGCATTCATTTGCATGTGTGGATGGATGCGCGATGGAAGGACCTGTATTGTACATAAGGAAGACCAGAGTTCTTTAAGTTCCTAAACCAATACTTCTTTGAAGGGGGGCTAGGGCACATGAAATAAAAAGCAATAGCGCATCTTTCCAATCTGTTGTAACTGTTGAAACATGGACCATCATGTGGGAAAGTACAAAAGATGACCTAGCAATTGTGCATTTTTCCTATCTGTTGTAACTGTTTAAACATGTACCATCATGTGGGAAATTACAAAAGATGACCTAGCAGCACATAAATTTTGTTTCCGAAATTAGCCTACTGCATTTTAATAAGCAAATTCAGTACACATAATACGTTACGATTATTGGAAGAGTGCAGAATTATCTTCAAATGCATTATTTAAGAATGTGGATAAGAGAACCTTAAAACTCATAAGGACAGCTATTTCTGCTTTAAATTCCTCAATGTTCAGGCACTGACCTGGTATTCACGTAGCCAGGGTTCAGAAAGCTGCAATCCAATAGCCATCTTTGATACTTGTAAGCTGTGCATGCACTTTGCAAGAGGCTGCATGAAGATATAGACAAAGAAATAAGGAACTATGACAATCATATTTTATAGAAGAGCAAACGAGAGATAGGAAGAAACAAAAAAATGACTTTTCTCCACAACACATGTTAATAATAATCTCAGGCATGAAAAGGATGCTCTATGTTGCTTTCCAGACACTTCAATCAAGATTCTAGACAGCAAAAATTCTAGCATAAATGCAATAAACCAAATGAAATTTAGTTAACACGTGGCATGCTTCTGTATCAAGATCAAGAAATATTTATATTTACTTACATCAAGATACTGATGATATATAGCAAATGGAGCTGAATAAGACAAAAGTGGAAGCAGATCAGCGACAAGACGCTCGACTTCGTGGCCAGGGGCACAAACAATCAAACTGCATTAAGAAGACACCATCATGTTAATTGGAACCTGTACTATAATAGAAGAACAACTTTCTTCTATAACTTGTATTACCTACTAAAGCCATGTTCCTTCCAATATTTCATCTTCTCTGGTGATGGTGCTTTTCCAGCTTTAGAAGATTTTGAAGCATCTAAATTACCATCACTGCCTTTGCCATCTACAGATTCACATAGCATCCAGAGATCAAAACTTAACTTCACTAGAGCATTTTTGGATTCATCAACTTTTTACCTAATGAAGAGTTTTCATCTTGAACAGGATGCTCATCCAAAGAAGGCTCTGAGACCTCCATATCAGTTGGCTGATCTGTTGATAACTGTGCCTTCTCATCTGACACTGCTGTGTCAACTTGCTGTGCCAAAGACGCCTAGGCATCCTCATCTGGTACTACAGCAGGCTCTACCATCTCCTCTTCAGCGCCACCATTGAGAAGAGAAGGGGTGTTCCCAGAACTATGCATTGAACATAGGTCACTAAGTGGCGCCTGAACAATCCTGTATGGAAAGTTTATCACAACATTTTCAGACACAGTATAACTTCAACTAAATCATGGATGCTGACTACTTCTATAACTTGAACTGCTTCATTCATATATCTCAAGCTTGAAATAAGAATCTAGTATATGACAGTATGGACCAATAGTCCAAAAGAAGTGATTGGTTATATTAAATTGGATGGTAAACAATTAGAAAATCCAGTTTGAACGGCTGTATTCATGAATTTGTACAATCCAACAAGGTCACAACTGGAGAATAATTTGTGCTTGAAATCTGCTGATAGACTAATGGTGAAAAGTCCAATTACAATTTTATAGTTCATGTGCTCCGAATAACTCATGCTTCGTTTCTGGATGGCAAATGTGCTATTAACTTGATTAGAAGGTCACTGTCCATAACATTGTTATTCCAGACATCATCTAATTAAAAGCAACCTAGTGCCAAAAGAAAATTACCTGCTGACCATATCACTGCTCAAATTGTACATTCTTATAATGTCGATGCAGCAGGGTGCTGAACCAAGATATGTGCTGCAAACATATCCTGTACCTGTTAATGTAACGAACAACATAAAATATTCATAATCACATTAGGATTTACATAACCAATGCATTATAATGTCTATACCCAGAGAACACCAAAAAGCAGTTCTAATCTAATATATATTTAAACAAAATGATGAATACTGGACGTTGGCACTTAGGCACAATGGCAGTCACCAGGCACTTAGGACTTACATATTTAGTGAATATAGCTTGCACTTTGTGGCAACAAGTAGTGCAACTTGCACATTTTAGTGATCACATGCATAGAAATTTTATTTATTGGCTTACTTATTCCTCATACCGACAGCATAGATCAAACTGTTATAAAGCAAACTTCACCAAAAATCCTGGTGGCTTCTAGCCGATCATAACAAGGTATTAAGTGGAACGTTTAGCATCTGAATGTAGCCAATAGAGCTTAACTGTATTTAATTCAATAACATCCATTAAGTTTAATCTTATTGAACTAGTAGTAAAGTAAAAGAGAAACATATTTTACCTCCTAAGCGTTCAGCAACAGCTCCAACAACTAAACCTCCAACCATAAAAAAACAAGCACATCTGAATACGCACCAATGTTTGCCATAGACAACAAGAGAGATAGCGTGTCAACTCGCATAAACCTAATAACCACAGAAAGAACAGCATAAAGTGAATGAGAGTAGTACACGTTAAGCAAAAAAGAAGAAATTATATATGAGGACTGAAACAAAACAACAGATGCCACTTGTCAATGAAGAAAATAATTACCCTATATGAGCTGGACTTTTCTTGAAGTATGTCTCACAAATGCTGCACATGAAAATGATCACAAATTATCCATATGATCAAAAAATGAATTTAAAATTGACAAAGATCCAGCAATCACATTTTCAAGAGCATGTGCTATGCCAAATAAAACTTATAGTAGAATATTACAAAATAAACGCAAAAAATTAGATAAATCAAGCCAAATCTAATCTAATACGTAACACTTGGTAGTGCAAGGGCAAGGCTTCATAACAAAAATATGGAAAATTGGTATTTCTATTAGAAATGTTCCTCCTTCACTCTTGCCAACGAGCTAATTGGCATTGTAACTATTACCTGCCACAAAATATATTTTATTCTCCAAAGAACACAATATCATTCATTTCAGTAAAGCGGGAACACAATAAATATTGAAACAATAGTGTTGGACATGCTGACTTCACATGTCAAAGGCTAGAAAGTATAAGTAGTTTCATTTGCATTCTTCATCTCCCAGTCTGGTCTGTACCCACTCTCTAAACATGTTGCATGACACTTTTTTAAATATAATTGAATGTATTAATAGTCGTACAAAAATCACCATGTTACTTTATCTCTTGTAGAGAAAGCATCAGGAAAATAAATACAGTGAAAGCACATTAATATCTGGTTGCGTACATGAACACATGTCAAAAGTACAGCAACGTAAACCAAGGGTACACATCTCAAAAACAACTTGACATATTTGGAGACTGTACAAAGACTACTAGAAAGGTACCTCCGAGCAGAAGGGCGTCGCAAAAGAACTTTAGGTGCATATTTCTTTTGTTTCTTTAACTTGTACTTCTCCTGCAACCAAAATGATTTAATTAAACCAATCACCAACACTTTTGAAACTTCAGGAGACCAAAGAAAATAAAGTTAAGAAATTATTGTACTAACCTGCGAGAAGACAGTTTTCTTTCCAAATGTTGAGCTATTTGCTATTAAAGCTTCCACAATCTCATCACCAGTTGCACCATCCCTGTTTTATAAAATCAAATCGCATACAAATTTGCACATAAATCACAGGTAAAAGAGAACAAAGCATAGCTTATATTCAATAAAAACCAAATATGATCAGAATCTCACCTCTTCATTGCCTCTCTGTCATCGCTAGATAAATTTTGAGCCGTATTATTATCAACCAGAGACCTATTGTCTCTGGTTTCATCCTGCGTTTGGCCATCGGCACCATCTCGCGTGTTATGATCTAGATAAATGAGTCATTGTTACAAAATTTAAATAGTGTGCATAATGATGAGTACACCATGAGAGAGAGAGAGAGAGAGAGAGAGAGAGAGAGAGAGAGAGAGAGGCATTAGTTAACCACGATAGTAGGAATCATTGCAGCATGACGCTTATCTGTTGTTAAAAAGAAGACAAAATGATTTGTTTGTAGGAAACAGGGGCGAAACTACGTGTATTTACTGGGGTCAGCCGACCCCTATAAATTTTGGCAAAACATATATAGATTCATTCACTGTTTGCTAGTACATTTTATGTGATGATCAATGGAGCTGACCCTGGTGATTTTCATGCCTGGCTTCGCCCCCACTAAACTAGTTCCAAAAATTAGGCTTTCATTAATTAGGCACATTGTACATATGGCGCAATGGAACAGCAACTGTACAGAACTTGGATATAGATGAGGCCCAATAGCTGACTAACTATGAACAATAACATGCTTCTACTATGTTTTCAATTAATTGAAAATTGCACACTGAATGAAAATAGAAAAAGCTTGAGCTTTACAAGTAGTAAAAGATTAGAACTTGTAGAGCTTTAATAAAAATGTTAACTCGAGCTGGCAATTCAGCTCGACAGAAGCTTCGAATCAGAATCTATCCTTACCACGAGATGTGGCGTCCGCGGCGGCGCAGGGGACGAGTCCGTCGGTGCCGAGGCGGAAGAGGGAGCCAAAGGGGCGCCCCACGAGCGGCTGCAGCGAGCAGGTCTTGTTCCCAATCTTCACCGTCCTGCGCGCACACAAAGGGTTGGTTCGAGGGGGAGGGGAGTAGCGAAGTCAGGGAGGCGGGGGAGGGTAGGACTGAGGCTCCAGGGGTGAGGCGGAAGAAGGCTAGGCAGTCGCCGTCATTGATGTCGAGGAGGACGCTACAGCCCTCCCACGCCTCCCGGCGAAACGTCGGCGGCGGCGGCGGGTCCATTGGTGTTGGGGAGGAGAGGGAGTTGGAGTTGGGGAAAAAGCGAAGCGACAAGCGAGGGTTTATGGAGAGAGCGGGTCGGGTCGGGTCGGCTCGGATCCCACCCAATCAGACACCGCACCAGAGTTGCTGGCGGGCGGGCACGGGGCACCTTTATGGCCAAGCCTGTTTAGGACCAGTGATTAGCTAGGATTAATGTAATGTCCGTGCTAATATCATGGCTTTATTTTAAGGATGCATATGAAAACAACCAAACAATGATATTTTTTTCCATAGTTCAATTTTTATACAATTGTATTTGAGCATGTATACAATTCGGAAAACCCTTTTGTATAAGGCATATTTGTATAAGGCATAATAAAATTATTTCTCGCATTAACTATCTAATTTACAATCTGCGTAAGTCCTTAAACATGTTTTGGAGACCTTCACGGAGTTTTCAAAACATTCATTTGCATGCCAAAGTAAGTAGACTTTCACCACATATATTACCAGAAGATACGATTTGTCTTTGCACTTGTCGATGACTGAATACTGGGGTACCCGAAGAGGAGGAGCTAATAACCATCAAACATTGACGCTTCCGATCAGAAAGAACGCAACTACACTTCTTGCCCGAACGACGGAAGATTGGTTCTACCTCGTCCGACCCCCGAGGGTTAGACTCCGCCTCACCCGACGTCCGAGGGCCGGGGCCGGCTCCGCCTCGCCCGACGACCGGGGACTGGCTCTGCCTCGCCCGACGTCCGCGGGCAGGCTCCGCCTCGCCCGACCCTCGAAGGTTGGGCTTCGCCTCGCCCGACGTCTGCACCCTGCTCCTTCATAATGACGAGCACAGGGCAAAACAGGACACCCAAGTCAACGGTAATATCGAGGACCATACCCTGCACGCCTGCAGGAAAGTACTGTCAGGATAGGACCAGACGGGCACTTTAAGCCCTTCCAGGCACGGTAGAGCCCAAACAGTGTTGTAGGCGTCGACTTTTGTCTTACAGTATTGTGGACGCCGCCATAAGCCCTCGGACGCGGATTCTGACATAAGCATGCGACAACCACTATAATCCAGGAGGGAACTCACATCATCTACAGTAACAGGCGTATTGTCACTTCCCCGTATGCTCCCCGTAGGGTCACAGCTCAGCACCATGGCACGCCGCACCGTCCGCCAGAGTAAGATGTGACATGACTATTTGATGAACGAAGCCAGAGTACGGCCCTATCAGGATCAACGAACGTGCAATCCATGGCACCGTCTGCCTTATCAGCAGGGCAGGCTCAAGGGAAAAGGAAGACCCGGCATCTTCGAAGGACCTTCTCTACCGCTGATTTTTTTGTCTTTCTCCCATCTGTAGTCCCTGCTCCCCCTTGGTCTACAAAAGGGAGGGTAGGGCACCCCACTAAGGGGACGAATCAATCCTACACTCCACGCACCACATTACACGCAGTTGAGCGGCAACCCAGCTCTCAACGCCTATTCGACCATTTCATCAGAGACTTGGAACCTGTCCCTCTCTCGACCATTTGTACCCCCTACTACGAACCTTTTCAGTGCTAATAACACGAGCAACAGCAACAAACTGGACGTAGGGACATTCTGTCTGAACCAGTATAAACCATGTGTCTTTTAGCACACCATTCGGGCCTAACGCGCAACAAATACAAATTTACTAGTTGGTGCTTACTCGAAACATCGATAGTTGACGCGTCAGGTAGGGGACCTTTGCGCGTTCCGACATTAAACATCAGGCCACGGATGGCTAGCCATGGAATCAGCTGGGTCCCGGGCGCACACGTGCGCTTCGGTGACCTGGACTTCATCATCACTATGGGAGGAGAGTTGGCATTGGCTCACGCCGCCATCCAATCTCTCCCCTCCATCGGCCTCAACTACGAGAAGCTTCAGTGCCAGCTCGGTGTCTCCCTAGGACCCCAGCAGTCTAGGGAGGACCAGCACCGCCTCACCCTTTCCGACGCCAACGACATGGCGTGGTTTGGCGGAGGGGATCCCTCACTCCGGAACACCACACACGGAGCACCCCGACAGCGTTTCTGTTCGGTCTCCACAACGCTGCGACGACCATTAGGCACCTTGTGGCACGACACATGGTCCTACCACCCATGAACGATGAGTTCGTGGGGGTGATCGAACACGTCACGGAGTCTCTCCACAACCTCCTCATAGAGGAGCCGGGGTCGTCATCTGGCTCTGACTCAAGCAGGGCAAGCCATCACCCCCTCTCGTGAATGCTTCATGATGGGTACCTCTGAGGGACACGTCGAAAGAGTCTCTAGGGAGGGGGTACCCCGATGAACAACCTTGACGACGATGTCGAGAGGGAAATAGCTGCCCCACCTCGAATGAGGGTGGAGTAGCTAAAAGCCCGACACTAAGAGCTCGACGAAGAGCAACTCTAGCTCGAGCAGGAACGCTCGGAGCTTGATCGGGAGATCGAGCGCCACGAAGACGGTGGGCACGCACGCGCCATGGCCCACGATGTGAACCGGAGAATCATCACCGACGATGAGACCCTTCCTTGCTTCACCTAGGCAAGCCAAAACATCGCCGCTGCGACGGCCTTGCTACATGGTCTTCTAGAGGCCGCGACGCCCGAGGATCGTCGTGCCCACCATGAGATTCGCACACTGCTCGAGCGAGCGGCGGCGTAGTAGGCCGAAAGCTCGTTGTCTCGGCGACGCGAGCTCAACGCCAGCTAGCGCATGCTCTCAGAACATCCCGGTAGGGACGCATCGGTCCACCAAACCCCACTGGGCGGCAGGCAGCGTGCCACGGTCTCGGTGCATCAGCGTCTCGGCTGTAACCGTGACGCACGTAGCACTCTTAATGCTCGCAGGCGTACCCACGGTGATTTGAGAGAAGGCGCCCGCCGTGGCTATCATCCTCGTCGCGGCAGACACTATGACAGTGGCGAGGACTGAAGCCCGAGGCCCGGCCTATTGGGCCTTCGGCCATCACATCCTCAACGCTGCTTTCCCGCCAAGGTACCGACCACCGACCAATATCCCAAAGTACTCTGGGGAAACAAACCCTAGATTATGGCTTAAAGACTATCGGCTTGCCTGCCAAGCCGGTGGTGCGGATAATGACAACTTCATTATCCACAACCTTCCACTGTTCCTAGCCGATTCGACATGAGCGTGGTTGGAACACCTGCCGCCCAACACGATCCAGAGTTGGGCGGATCTAAGAGAGATCTTTGCGGGGAACTTTTAGGGCACATACAAGCACCCTAGGAACCCATGGGACCTCAAGAACTGCCGACAGAAGACCGGTGAGACCCTCGGTGGGTACATCCGACGCTTCTCTCGGTAGTGCAACGAGCTCCCTAACGTCACCGACGCCGACGTTATAGGAGCCTTCCTGTCAGGGACTACCTGTGAGTCTTTGGTTCATAAGCTAGGATGCAAGGGCCTGCGAACCACCAAGGAACTTCTGGACATCACCACCAGCCACACCTCAGGAGAAGAAGCGGTCAGAGCGATCTTTGATCGTCTCAACGGCAAGGCGAGGCGGGACGAAGGTGCCGACAAAGGCGCTTCCAATCGTTCTGCCAAGAGGAAGAACAAGAAGCAATGGCGTGAGGACTCGCTCGTGGTCGCTGCTGACCGTAAGGGTGGTCGAAAGCCCATGGAGGGCACTCCGAACCACTTTGAAAAATTACTCGAGGGGCCGTGCCCGAACCATGCTTTCTCGGTTAAAGCATATGCTCAAGGATTGCAGCCTTATGCGGCGGTTCTTGTCTGGAGGCTCCAACAAAGGGGAGCATGGAAAGGACCCTGCCCCCACCGTGGACGACGCCGAGGAGAAGGATGATGCCTTTTCGACGCCGAATGGGTGCCTCATGATCTTCGGAGGATCAGCGGCCTACGACTCCAAACGCCGTAAGGTCTTACGCCGCGAGGTCTATATGGCCGAACCGACCACACCTACCTTCCTCCGATGGTTCGAGTCCGCCATAACCTTCGATCGGACCGACCACCCAGAGAGTGTCCCGCATCTAGGGAGATATCCGCTCGTGGTCGACCCGATCGTCGGCCTGAAATGGCTCACCAAAGTACTGATGGATGGAGGCAGCGGCCTCAACATCATGTACACCAAGACACTCGATGAAATGGGCGTCGACCGGACACGCCTCCGCCCAACCCGAGCACCTTTCCCCGGCATCGTGCCCGGGAAGCAGGCCATGCCACTTGGGCAGATCGATCTGCCCATTACCTTTGGGGATCAGTTCAATTATAAGACTGAAACCCTCACCTTCGAGGTGGTTGGTTTCCCCAGAACCTTCCACGCCATCCTGGGACGTCCATGCTACGCGAAGTTCATAGCCGTCCCCAACTATACATACTTCAAAATGAAAATATCGGGCCTCCGCGGGGTCATCACCGTCGGCACCTCCTTCCAACGCGCCTATAAGTGCGAGGTCGAGTGATGCGGTTACGTCGCAGCGATCGTCGCCTCCGGGGAGCTAGCCGCCCTCAAGGAGGAGGTCACCAAAGAAGTGCCCGACACTAAGAAATTCGACCGGGTCGTTCGAGTCTGCAGAGGGCTCCAAGGAAGTCCTCATAGACCCCGGGAGCACTAAGGGTAAAACAGTGCGCGTTGGTACTATGCTTTCCTCTGAATAGGAAGGCGCGCTCGTCGGCTTCCTCCGCGCTAACGGAGATATCTTTACGTGGAAACCCTCGGATATTCCAGGCATCCCGAGGGAAGTCGCCGAGCACACCTTGAAGATCCACCTAGGCTCCAAGCCAGTGAAGCAACACCTGCATCGCTTTGACGAGGAAAAATGCAGGGCCATCAACGAGGAGATAGCAAAACTTTCGGCGGCCGGATTCATCAAGGAAGTATACCACCCAAAGTGGTTAGCTAATCCCGTTCTTATATGAAAGAAGAGTGGGAAATGGAGGATGTGTGTTGACTATATGGGTCTCTACAAGGCGTGCCCAAAGGATCCATTTCCTTTGCCGCGCATAGACCAAATAGTCGACTCTACCTCGGGGTACGAAACCCTCTGCTTCCTTGATGCGTACTCCGGATACCATCAAATCGTGATGAAAGAGTCCGACCAGCTCACGACATCTTTCATCACCCCCTTCGAATCGTTCTGCTACATTTTAATGCCGTTCGGTCTGAAGAACACTGGGGCTACGTACCAGCGCTGTATGCTCAAATGCTTCGGAGACCTCATCGGGTGGACCGTTGAGGCCTACGTCGACGACATCGTGGTTAAGTCCAAATAGGCTAACCACCTTGTTGCTGATCTTGAGCAGACCTTCGCAAAACTCTGAGCAAATGGCATCAAACTCAATCCTGAGAAGTGTGTTGTCGGGGTCCCGAGGGGCATGCTGCTTGGCTTCATCGTCTTCGAGCGTGGCATCGAGGACAACCCGGAGAAAATCTTAGCCATCATAAGGATGGGCCCGATTCAGAATATAAAGGGGGTTCAGCGAGCCACAGGGTGCCTCGTTGCACTCAGCCAATTCATTTCGCGCCTCGGCGAACGAGGTCTCCCCCTTTATCGACTCTTGAAGAAAGTCGACCGCTTCGAGTGGACACCCGAGGCTCAGGAGGCACTTGACATGGTCAAACTGCTTCTGATGAAGGCCCCAATCTTGGTTCCTCCAACCAATGGAGAATCCCTTCTGCTATACATAGCGGCCACCACGCAAGTGGTCAGCGCCGCCCTGGTGGTAGAGCGGGAAGAAGAGGGGCACGCCCTCAAGGTGCAGCGCCCTGTGTACTTCATCAGCGAGGTACTGTCCGACTCTAAGACCCGCTACTCCCAAATCCAGAAGCTCTTGTATGTCGTCCTCATCACCAAGAGGAAGCTACGCCACTACTTTGAGTCACACCCGGTGATGGTCGTGACATCGTTCCCCCTCGGCGAGGTCGTCCAAAGCCAGGATGCCATGGAAAGAACCGCAAAGTGGGCGCTCGAGTTGATGGATCAAGGCATTACGTATGCCTCTCGAACGGTGATCAAGCCCCAGGTGTTGGCTGACTTCATCACGGAATGGACCGAGGTCCAAACGCCACCGGCGGTCGTCGATCAAGAGTACTGGACGATGTACTTCGATGGATCGCTGATGAAGAAGGGCGCCAATGTGGGGCTGGTCTTTGTATCGCCCCTCGGGGTACGTATGAGGTACATGGTTCGTCTCCACTTCCCCTCATCCTATAATGTGGCTGAGTATGAAGCACTCATCAACGACCTATGCATTGCCATCGAGTTGGGCATTCGATGCCTCGACATTCGGGGCAACTCCCAGCTGGTCGTCAACCAAGTCATGAAGGAGTCGAGCTGCCACGACGCCAAGATGGCTACATACTACCAAGAGGTCCGACGGCTGGAGGACAAATTTGATGGCCTCGAACTCAATCACATCCCAAGGCGCCTCAACGAGGCGGCCGACGCGCTTATGAAGGTGACATCCGGCCGAGAGCCGGTGCCAATAGGTGTCTTTGCCAACGACCAACGCAAGCCCTCGATGTGCTACAATATCCATGGTGGGGTCTGTGGTCACCACGCCGCACCTAGAACCTTGGTTGGAAACGCATTCCGACAAAGCTTCTACTGGCCCACTGCAGTAGCCGACGCCGAGCAAATCGTGCGCACCTGTGAAGGGTGCCAGTACTACGCTCGGCAAACTCACCTCCTGGCCCAGGCACTCCAGATGATCCCCATCATGTGGCCCTCTGTGGTCTGGGGGCTCGATCTGGTTGGGCCTCTCAAGAAGGTGCTCGGAGGATACACACACTTGTCACCACAGACAAGTTCACGAAATGGATAGAAGCTCGGCCGATCTCCGCGATCATGTCCGAGCAAGCCGTACTGTTCTTTCTCGACATCGTCCATCGCTTTGGAGTCCCGAACTCCATCATCACGGACAATGGTACATAGTTCACCGGAAAAAAGTTTATTCGATTCTGTGATGAATACCACATCCGGGTCGATTAGGCCGCCGTCGCACACCCCCGAACGAACGGGTAGGTCGAGCGCACAAACGGCATGCTCCTACAGGGCCTCAAGCCCAGGATCTTCGACCGGTTGAACAAATTTGGTGCACGTTGGGTCATCGAGCTCCCCGCGGTGCTCTGGAGCCTAAGGACAACCCCTAGTCGAGCCACTGGCTACACGCCTTTCTTCATGATCTATGGTCCCAAGGCCATCCTCCCAACCGACCTTGACTATGGAGCGCTAAGGATCAGAGCATACGACGAACAGGGAGCCGAGGCATCCCACAAAGACGCCATGGGCCAGCTAGACAAAGCTCGTGACGTCGCCCTCCTCCGCTCGGCCAAGTACCAGCAGGCGTTGCGACGGTACCACAGCCGACGGGTGCAGGACCGAGCCTCCAACGTCGGGGATCTGGTTCTCCGCCTCGTGCAGAGCAACAAGGACCGCCACAAGCTCTCCCCGCCCTAGGAGGGGCCATACGTCGTCACGAAAGTACTCCGGCTAGGCGCCTACAAGTTGAAAACCATCAACGGCAAGGTCTTCACCAACGCTTGGAACATTGAGCAGCTACGTCGTTTTTACCCCTAAATGAATGCATACTTTCTCTTATCAGTTTTGTCATCAAAATCCCCGATCTTTCGTGACATCCGACCCCTATAAGTGCGAGGGGTCGGACCTCACTCGAGGGCTGGCATGGGTACATTTATCTTACAAACATTCTCTGTGTTTTTCCTCTTTTCTCATGGTAAGTCCTAAGGGCTAGGATTTCGGGAACAAACTCTGAGTATAACTGGTAGGACTGCGAGAAACCCACGCCCCAGCGGCTACGGTCTCCTTGCTCACCAACGTGATCAGAATTGGCTCACTCGCACTTCGAGCTTTTTGCGACCTTAACTATGGGAAGGGTCGGAAGGCATTGAACCTCTTTTGCATAAAGAGGGAGAAGAGCTGAAAAACTGTTTGCCATAACGAAATTTGATAACTTGTTCATTTTTGCACAAATTCATCGCTTACAAAGTGGTTTCATCACGAAAAGGGACTGATGTATTCATGAATACAAAAAACCGTTCCCACGGGGGCTCCCCCCACAACTTAAACAATTACATTTTCTGACCAGTTCTACTCTAAGTACTACTACGGTCGCCGCGCCACGCTCTCCATCGGCAACGTCCTACCGCTCCGTGGGATCCTTAAGGGCGTCGTCGTCTGCAACGTCGAGCACCACGTCGGTGACCATGGCGTCTTCGCCGGGGCGTCTAGGGACTACGCCATCATGATTAGCCGCAACCCTAACAACGACACTTGGATGGGGGGCATCGCCCGTCAAAGAATGGCCACCATGGCTGATGGATGTCTCTGACATCTCATGAAACTTCATGAACTGGCCGATCTGAGCGGCTGCAAGGGCGAAGCCCCCCATCGACATAGTCCTAGGCGGCTTCCCCATCAATAAAGCTCGCCCAGAGAAGATTCGCCAGAAGAGGTTTTCGTATGGCTCCATCCCGACGAACGCCTCGCGGACGACAGCAAAGCCGACGATGCTTAGTACCCTCTAGTGCGCCTCCTCCTTCGGTGGAAGCGGCCCCTTCTCGATGAAGGCGGTCAGCACCATCCTCATCTATGTTGGATGTCCTCTAGCTCGACATCGCGCTCTGGATTCATGAACAGATCTGTGAGTTCTCATCTCCCTCGCATTACCCTCTCTCACTTAGGAATTGCCGCAACATGCGAACGCACTCGGCGAGAAGGAAAAAGGAGGAGAGGCAGCGGCTCAAGAGTAGGTGGAAGAATGGGACGAGAACCCTCTCCCTTCCCCTATTTAAGGAGGAGATGTAGCAGTTAGAGAAAGGCGAAAGGTTGGGAGAAAAACCCTCTCCCTTCCCCTATTCAATGCAGATAGGAATTCGATGCTGATGGGAATTCAAGGGGACGCGCTTGGACTGACGGGACATGCCCTACTCGATGATACGGCGCCTGATCAAATGAGACATGGCCTAGGCATGGCCCACCACTACCACACGCCGGGCACGAGAAACAAGGTGCACCCGTATGCAGGCGACTCTTCGCTTCTGGGCAGGACCTGGAAGGACCCAACGACGGAACCTCCATCAGGGGGAGCCCAATGGGCCTCTTGGGACGATCGGATGGCCTAGGCAAACGCCGAATGAACGGCCACCGAAAGATAAGCACCCTTGTTTACTTGCTTTGCGTGTCAAATTTACTACTGAGCCTCCGACCCCAGCAACGGCAGGGGCGCGGACAACACTCGGGGGCTGCCGAGAGTGTCTACTCATTTAGACATTCTCTTCGCCTGACCCCTCCTTACGTTTAGAAGCCAGAGGCGTGGTGTGTGGATGTAAAACTTTGAGTAAAACTGGATGAACCGCTAGACCCTACGCCCTAGTGGCTACGTCGTTTTTGTTCACCAGCGTAATCGAATTCACAGTTCCCCGCACCCCACGCTTTTGCATCCGCCTTCTTGAGAAGGGTTCGGAGGGGTCAACCTATGGAATCTCCTTCAAGGAGAAGCTATCAGGTTGCCCAAGTCAATCGAATGGTTCGGATCACCGCCGAGAGATAGAAATGAAAGATTGTGATGCTCGTGTAGGTTACACCAGCCCCGTCGCAAACGTCAGACCCGAACCCTGCAAGGACATGTCTGATAAGAACTTCCGGTCACTCATGCCACCAAGGTAACATCACCGACCCTCACTTTCGTTTCCATTATATCATACATTCATTCCATATATTCAAGTGTTGCATATGCAAGTGCTGCATCCCAACGCTTCGCGTCACGTCATGAAGCGGTAGTCGCCTCATTCGATATGAGCGACAACTGACTGAGGTTCGAAGGCCAGCCCACGAAGGACTCGAGGCCACCTCATGTCAATTAGAGCCAGGGGAGAGAAACTGAGATGAGCCCCAGTGGCCTTGCCTGACCCCGCTCAGAAGCGGACAGGGACATCTCGACCTTTCTCGTTCGATTCTAACCTTGAGCCAAACCCACAGAACCTCCATCGAGGAGAGGCCAATGGGCCACCCGAGCCTATCGAATGGCTCGGGCATCTGCCGGGAGGCGGGTTAAGAAGTAGTGGAATGCCACATGAGGGCTATGCCGACCCCGTCAGTGGATGACGGGCCTAGATTCCACACGAACATACCCGTTAGCGAGCTCATTGAGCACGACACTCGAGCCATCGAGGCAAGTGTCGTTAGCTCAGCCCCTTTAGTTGCGGAAACCGAGGATGGGGTGACGCATAAAACACGGCCAACCCTTATCAGACCCCAAGGGGCTCGGGGGCTCAAGTCGTCTGATCCTAGATTGAGGGACCGAGGTTCGAAGGCTGGCCCGCGAAGGGCCCGAGCCGCCTCGTGTCGAACAAGAGCTAGGGGAGAAAACATAGATGAGTCTCAGCAGCCTTCGCCCAACCCGCATAGAGGCGGATAGGGTCATCTCAACCTTCTAGTTTAATCCAGCCTCTAGCCGAGCCCATAGAATCCCCATTGTGGGGGAATCTGTTGGAAGGCGGGTTAAGGATGAATGGAATGCCACCCGAGGGCTTTTTCAACCCTATCACGAGCGACGGGACCGGATTCCATTCGAACATCCTCGTTAGTGAGCTCATCAAGCACGTCACTCGAGCCATCGAGGCAAGTGACATCGCCTCAACCCCTCCGGTTGCGATAACCATGGATGGGGCGACAGTCACAAAAATGAACCGACCTTTGACCAAATCCCCGCCACACGCGGGGGCTCAGGGAAGGCCGGACTTGCAATGAGACTGAACGTACGGTCGTAGAACGATAGCTAAAATCCTAAGGAAAGGGTACGTGCTAATACAAGAGTAGTTCCGCTATCCTCTCTTCGGTCTCCAGTGACATCCGACCCCTGCAAACCGCAGGGGGTCGGACCTCACTCGGGGGCTGGTAAAGGTATAAATACCTCCCTTTTCAAAATAATCTCTGCGTCGGACCTCTTCCTCATGTTAAGGTTAGCAGCAAGGTTTGTGGGAAGAAATAACCGATTGTGCTTGGTAACACTGCAAAAAACCCACGCACCGAAGGCTATGGTAACTTTGCTCACCAGCATGATCGAAGTTTCCCTTTTATACACCTCAGGCCCAACGGCCTTAACGAACGGAAGGGTCGGATCGCATGAGCACCTTCTTTCGAACGCAAAAAGGGAAGAAAGCAAATTCAACCAAACGAAACGAAATTACGGATTTGTTTAACGAAACGAAGTTGCGAATCTGTTTTCAAAAACACAAAAGTGCCGACACTTGTCCATAGATTATAGATAAATGCCCATCAGACTCATTCGACTAACTACCCCCTCTCGGGGAGAACCATATCTTCAATTTTACTCGCCAGGGTTTCCGCAAAAGGAGTCACCGTCGCTTCTATGTCATCTAGATTGGAGGGTTCATAACCAGGCATGAAACCAAGGCTCATCGCCTCGAAATCGATGTGGTCATCGTAATGCGAGCGGGCGACGGCGAAGGTTTGGATGATCCCTGAGTGAAGAGCTTCCTTCTCCAGCTGGTGCACCCATGCCATGATACCTACGGCACAGGCCACGAGCGAGCTGGTCCCCTCCACCTGCACCACCTGCAGGTCGTCGCAGACTACGCCAAGGGCAACCTTCAGGATATCAAGCTCATCGCTCTCCGCCTAAAGAAGACTCCTTGACTCGGCGAGATCCGTGGCTAGTCTAGAAGCAGCACCCTTGGCCTCCAGCTTTTGGGCTTTCGTGGCCTTCAGCTCGGCTTGGAGGGAGCTGATCCTCTGTTGCGCCTCATCGCGCTCATGGACTGCCCGATTATGCTCCCCATAGGCTACACCGTGCTCCGAGCGGAGACTCTCTATAGTATGGCGTAGCTCATCTTGCTCCTTGCATAGCCGGGTGAACGTCTCGGCATCTAGCTTTGCCCTCTGCTCCAGGGCCATGGACCTCTCCTCGGCTACCAGCCTCAGATCCCGCTCCCTCTCGACCTCGGCCATGAGGTCGATGATCCGCTGGCGGGTCTCGGCGTCCCGCTGGAGCAGCTCATCTCGCTCCTTCTGCACTCTGGTGGCCTCCTCCTGATCTCACCACGCCCTCTCTGATAGTTCATCAAAAGACTTCTCGGCGAGATCCGCATCCCGGTGGGCCTTGGCCTCCCGCCGTCGAAGATTGTCCGCCTTCGCGGCAAGTGGAGTCAGCTCGGCCACCCTCTGGCGGAGCTGGGCTGTCGCATCCCTATGCAGTCATGCCTCATCGACAAGGCGGTCCCAATCCTCCTTGTTCTCATGGAGGAACCGGGATTTCTCCCTGCTGCGAGCAATAAGCGACTGAAAGAAGACGGTGGTCAGAAAACAAAAATAGATGAAGAAAAAAGAGATCGGGAGGCATGACCAAGTGAATACCTGGCCGATGGGAACAATGACGTCTTGAAGGGCGCCGCTGGCCTAGTTCAGAGCTTCCAGCACAGTCGTGAACCCCTCATGGAGCTTCTCCCACTCCATGCCCTCGGCGGCATCGTCGAGGGTGAAGACTTTCGATGACGGGTCCCACGGACTCACCCACCGGAGCGGGGGCCCATCCCACACGGGCGGGTGGTGGCTCTCTAATGTCAGGGCTAGGGACAACTCCCTACCAGTCTCCTCGGCAACTGCCACGCTGTCTGAGGGTCCCTTGGCCATGACCTCCTCTGTCCCACCCACGACAGGCGTCGTCTCTGTGGCCGTCGGTGGCACGGCACGCGCCGCTGCCTCGGCCGCCACCACCACAGCTCCTGGCTATGACCCATCCATCATAGCCACCATCACCTCCACCTCTGTTGGTGGGACCTCGTCTGGCTGCGGCGCACCCGCTGTGGTCGACGCTATGGGTGCGACCGATAGCTCCGCCCGCCCCGACGTCGGCATCGGCATCACCTCCGTCGTCGGTTGAACGACGACCTCCAAGGGTGCCCCCTCAGCCTCACCGACCACTTGACCCACCGAGGACATGGGCACCACCGTGGACCATGCCAGACCGACCGATGAGGCTGTTATGCCAGCTCCGCTCTCACCCAAAACGGGAGTGACGTCAGGTGGCGGCCCCCGCCTTGCCTAAAGGGAGTTGGTTTTCTTGGGCGCCAGTGCTATAGAAGCACCTCGTCTGACTCGTCTCCTGACGCTGCAGAAGAAGAAACAAAAGGCGTGAGTCGCTATGAAAAATAGAGAAAAACAGAGGAGTCGGCAACTTACCCTGGCGCTATTGGGCGGTGGAGACGTATGGGGGATGAACCCCCAGCTCCCTGCTCTGCTTCATCGGGGTGGGACCGTTTTGAGCCCATCCCTTGCTCCCGGGCCGAGGGGCTTGCCTCTCTCATATCTGGGGGCACGGTGGTGGAGCCACTCCCCTCTCTCGGCACCCCGGGCACGACGATGGATCCGCCTGCCCTCGCCGGCTCTTGGGGCGCGGCAATGGGTCCGCTTGTCCTTGCTGTTTCCTAAGGAACGACGGCAGGGCCGCTCCCCCCGCTGGCACCTCGGGCATGGCGACAGATCCGCCCGCCCCTGATGGTCCTAAGGACGGGCCGGTGGTCCGGCCCATATCCTCTTGCCTCACGGCCGTACCTTCCCTCATGTGGAACGGGAGGGGTCCCTACATTGACGAGTGGGTACCTATCAGCGCGTCCTCGCCTCCCAGGTCACCCCACTCAATGTCTGTGACTACCTCGTCATCTTTCTCCTCATCGTCGTTGTCGTCATCATCACTTTCTGTCTCCTCTCCTCGCTCCCGTGCCTGCTGTTTCTCCTGCTTCTTCTTCCTCTTGAACTCCTTCGTCTTCTTCTCTCACTCGGCCACGGTGCGATTCGCCACCACCATGAGTGGGTCCTTCGGCAGCGGAGCCGAGCTATCCATAATGATGAGTCTCTTCGGCTGGTCCCGCTATCCCAATGTCAGCATCAAGGGGTCAAAAGTTCAATTAAAAAAGGAGGCACGGGGAAGGAGAACTTACGAAGTCAATGTACCCCGGTTCTGGCCGCATTAGAGGGTGCCCCGGCACCGGATACACAAAATCAAGAATGATGCAGGCGTCATCCTTCGAAGGGTCCATCACCTCCTTGATGCGCTGCGCCACTTCGGAGGGGGGGGGGCGCTTCATCGGCAAGCGCCGTCCCATCGAGTGACGCTCCGAGCGCCATCAGGTACAGGGGAAGCGCGTGGCTCATCAGCGGTGCCACCCTTTGTGTATGGTAGGCGCCGATGATCCCCGACCCCTTCACGCCCCTCTCCTTCAGAATTTGGAGGGCGGTGAGATGGTCCTGGATTTTCTTCTTGTTTTTATCTGGGACCCCCCACATCCTCCATGATTCTAAAACCTCTTCGATGAGGCGTTCGGTGAACGCTGGCAAGGGGGCGACTGCGTCGTTCTTGATGTAGAACCAATGCGAATGCCACCCCTTGTTGGAGGTCGACAGACGCATCGATGGGTACTTGTTGACCCAGTTGTTGAGGAGCGAGATGCCGGCGCATCCCATCGGCACGCTCAGCTCTTGCTTCTTCTGCCACTTCTTCAAAAGGGCGACGACGAAGAGATACTGCCACAGGTTGAAGTGGGGACTAATCCCCAAGAACCCCTCACATAGGGCGACGAACGCCGCAATGTGCTAGACCCCATTGGGAGTAAGGTTGAAGGGTCGAGATGGCGACTAGAGGGGGGGTGAATAGTCTTTTCTAAAAATAATCACGTCGGCTAACCGATATAAATGCGGAATTAAAACAATCGGTCTAGCCAAGACTACACCCCTCTATATATGTTCACTAGCACCTTGCAAAGATACTAATAAAGCAACTAAGGTGCCGGGCTAACTAGAGCTCTCCTAAACAATTCTAGGAGCAAGGTCACACAAACCTATGCCACTAGTACTTTAAGTAACAAGGGAGCTCCTACACATGCTAGTAAGCAAAAGCACAAAGCTAACTAAGCTCACTAGCAACGCTCAATAACAAGGCAACCAACGCCTAATTAGAGAGCACAAATACTTAGCTACACAAACTAAGCAATGTGACTAACAAGGTTACTAAAACCAAATTAGCCACGCAAGGGAGCTACTTCTATGCTACACAAGCAAGAAGGTAATTAGCTAGCTACACAAGCTATCTAATTACAAGAACAACTACACAAGCTTAAGATATATATATATATATAAGTAATTGCGAGCTTGTGTAATGGGGATGCAAACCAACGGGAAGAACAAGGTTGACACGATGATTTTTCTCTCGAGGTTCACGTGTTTGCCAACACGCTAGTCCCCGTTGTGTCGACCGCTCACTTGGTGGTTCGGCGGCTAATTAGCATCACCCGCTAAGCCCGCACGTCGGGCGCCGCAAGAACCTACCCCTTGAGTGAGGGTAGCTCAATGACACGCTTTACTAGAGTTGCTCTTCGCGGCTCCATGGGCGAGCACAATGCCCCTCACAAGCACTTCTCCGGGCGCCGCACAACCTTCTTCTGGCGCTCGACGGAGACCACCACCAAGCCCGTCTAGGAGGTGGCAACCTCCAAGAGTAACAAGCACCACCGGTTTGCAAACACGACCACCTAGTGCCACTCGATGCAACCTCACGATGCAATCGCACTAGAATCGCTCACTCACACAATCGAATGATCACTATCAAGTATATGTGTGATGGAGGGCTCCCAAGCACTCACAAGCATGGACACTAAGTCCCTTGAGGTGCTCAGCACCAGCCATGGCCGAGGGCCACTTCTATTTATAGCCCCAAAGACTAAACTAGCCGTTACCCCTTCACTTCGCAGCAGCGGTCGGGCCGACCGGACGCTCGGTCGTGTTGACCGGACGCTGGACCTCGGCGTCCGGTCGTCCATAGACGGCCACGCAGCCCGATCCCAACGGTCGGTCACTTGACCCGACCGACGCCAGCGGTAGAATCGACCGGACGACCTTTGAAGCCCGGCGTCGGTCGTTTCGAAGAAGCTCCCCGAGGCATATTTTCTCGACCGGACGCGTCCGTCCATTTTTGACCGGACGCAGAGACCGGCGTCCGGTGCAATACCTCAGACAGAAAGGAGACCCGTCGGTTTGACCGGACGCAGCTTTTCAGCGTCCGGTCATTTGATGACTCCAGCGTCCGGTCGGTGGACCGACGCCAACATCTTCGCGATCAACTCGCTTTTCACTTCTAACTTCTTCACCCTTGCTCCAATGTGCTAACCACAAGAACTTGCATCCGGCGCAATAGAAAATAGGCATTCTATTTTCCCGAAAGCGCCGAATCCCGCCGAGTGTACACCACCATGTGTATGTGTGTTAGCATTTTCACAATCATTTCCCAAAGGATGTTAGCCACTCAACTTGCCACGCCACTCGATCCTAGCGACAATGCAAAGTTAGATCACTCGAGTGGCACTAGATGACCGATATGCAAACAAGTTTGCCCCTCTTGATAGTACGGCCATCTATCCTAAACCCGGTCATAAACTTCTCTACACACCTATGACCGGTGAAATGAAATGCCCTAGGTTATACCTTTGCCTTTATGCGATTCCATTCCATCTCCTTCAATGTCGATGCAACACATGCACCAACACTATCAACAATGATATGATCCACTTCATATCATCACGTGATCATATTGGTTCATCGATCTTGACTTCACTTGCCCTTCACCGTTGCCATCGTCCATCGGCGCCAAGTCTTGCTCAAGCTTCACCGCCACGCGGTCCATCACTCCAAAGCCTTCGACTTGCCCTTCACGCTTGCAACCGGTCCATCAAGCCAAGTCTTGTCTTGATCTTCTCCACCTTGATCACATGACTCAATGTCATGTCTCATGTGCAATAAGCTCCTTCATCATCACATGTGTGAGCTTTGCAACATCTCCAAGCCATTTTCACCTCCATGGCATATGTTGCTCATACACATGTACCTGTGGACTAATCACCTGTGTATCTCACAAAAACACAATTAGTCCACCTAGGTTGTCACTCAATTACCAAAACCAACAAGGACCTTTCAAAGGTGCTACAACTCCACCTTGTAGTAATGCAGCAGCCCCCGAAGGAACTTGTGGGTGGGGGTGGTGAATCCCCGCTCATGGAAGTGAGTGAAGGACACGACATAGCCTTCGGGCGGCAACGATGCGTCTTCATTGCCGGGCAGCCTATACTCCTCGGTGGTAGTCTACGCGCAAAGAAGGCCATGGCGAACGAGGCTCTCCAGGCGCTAGAGGGTGACATCGGATCTACACCACTGCTCCATTAGACGATGGGGGTAGCTGGATGCGAGCTTGACAGCGGCTGCGATGTAGGCGTGGGAGGCTCAGGCAACTAGTAGTGGAGGTTGTAGATGTAAAGGCGAGGAGGCGAAGTACGGAACCCTGGGGGCGAACCCCTTGGTTTTATAGGGGCGATGGATGTGAGAAGGGCAATCGTCCGCCTAGGTCTCTGTGCCTACCACAATACACCACCACGTCACGTCGTGGGATATGCGCCCACGATCCCTATCCTTTCCCACCCAAGTCACGCCGAACGTTTTGCCTTCCTGGGCAGACCAGGACTCTTTTCCCGCAGAGGGGATATGGGTCAAAAAGCATTTCTCTGGCCCACCTAGGCCTAGGGGTTAGAGGGATGGCCCAATAGTTTCGACGGCCATCCCAACGAGGGATGGGCTCGCAAGCGAGCAAAACTCAGGCACACGAGCCTGAAGGGAGTCTCGATCCGTGATCAAGTCTCAACCGGGCTGACCCTGGACGAATCTCCGCAAACGGGATACCAGGGTTCCCGTTAAACTATCTAGTTGTCAGAAATATCAAATCTCACAGCCACACCCACGAAGGGTCCAAATTACCCCCGGGCGATTCTATCCCAATCACCCGTGGGCTTGAGGGCTACACCCGATGGGTGCGCTCGCGTGCACCCTCTGGCGAATCGAAATACCCCCTAGGTGATTCTATTTGAATCACCCGGGGGGCTACACCCATCGGGTGTGCTCGCGTGCACCCTCTGACAAGTCACAACACCCCCTGTGCGATTCTGCCCGAATCACCCGGGGACTACTGTTGGGGACCGAATACCGGGGTACCCGAAGAGGAGGAGCTAATAACCATCAAACATTGACGCTTTTGATCAGACAAGAATGCAACTACACTTCTTGCCCGAACGACGGAAGATTGGTTCCACCTCGCCCGACCCCTGAGGGCTAGACTCCGCCTCGCCCGACGTCCGAGGGCGGGCTCCGCCTCGCCTGACGGCTGAGGGCTGGCTCTGCCTCGCCCGACGTCCGAGGGCAGGCTCCACCTTGCCCGACAGCTGAGGGCTGGCTCTACCTCGCCCGACGTCCGAGGGTAGGCTCTGCCTCGCCCGACGACTGGGGACTGGCTCCGCTCACCCGACGTCCGAGGGCAGGCTCCGCCTCGCCCGACCCCCGAGGGTTGGGCTCCACCTCGCCCGACGTATGCACCCTACTCCTTCATAATGACAAGCACAGGGCAAGACAGGACACCCAAGTCAACGGTAATACAGAGGACCATACCCTGCACGCCTGCAGGGAAGTACTGTCAGGATAGGACTAGACGGGCACTTTAAGCCCTTCTAGGCACGGCAGAGCCCAAACAGTGTTGTAGGCGCTGACTTTTGTCTTACAGTGTTGTGGGCGCCGCCATCAGCCCTCGGACGCGGATCCTGATATAAGCATGCGACAACCACTACAATCCAGGAGGAAACTCATATCATCTACAGTAACGGACGTATGGTCACTTCCCTGTCTGCTCCCCGTAGGGTTACAGCTCGGCACCCTGGCACGTCGCACCGTCCACCGGAGTAAGATGGGACGTGACCATTTGATGAACAAAGCCAAAGCACGGCCCTATCAGGATCAACAAATGTGTTATCCCTGGCACCGTCTGCCTTGCCAGCAGGGCAGGCTCAAGGAAAAAGGAAGACCCGACACCTTCGAAGGACCTTCTCTACCGCTGGTTTTTCCTCTTTGTCCCATCTATAGTCCCTGCTCCCCCTTGGTCTATAAAAGGGAGGGCAGGGCACCCTACTAATGGGACGGATCAATCCTACACTCCACGCACCACATTACATGCAGTTGAGCGGCAACCCAGCTCTCAGCGCCTATTCAACCTTTCCATCAGAGACTTGGGACCTATCCCTCTCTCGACCGTTTGTACCCCCTACTACGAACCTTTTCAGTGCTAATAACACGAGCAGCAGCAACAAACTGGACGTAGGGACATTCTGCCCGAACCAGTATAAACCTTGTGTCTTTTAGCACACCATCCGGCCCTAACGCGCAACAAATATAAATTTACTAGTTGGTGCTTACTCGAAACACCGACAGCACTACAACACAAGAGAAAGAAAGAAAGGACATTCTTTTTGTGATATTAAACTGAAGATGCCATCTTTCCATGTATCAGGTCGTATATCCCGAGGAATGTTTAGAAGGCTTCACACCTGCCAACAGTGCAACGTCGCAAATTACACAAGGTCAGTTCCCACACATCATCACCTCATTTGATAATGAATGCCAGAAGCATAACATATATAATAAAATATGAAGGCTAAAAATTAAACAACGAATAATGTACTTATATTAATGCAAATGAAATAAATTTAAATATGAAGCACAAAAAATAAAATAGTTTGAGTATACCCACCATTAATCAACAGTTTAGGACGTCTTTATAAACAATATTCTTCGTGCTGTTCTCAGTGGAATCCAATTCGTGATTTGGTCTAGCCAAAACTCTTGTCGTTGATCTTGACACACCCCTCAACAATGCAATAGGTTCTGGAAGATAGATCCCAACATTTGGGATGGTTTGCCCTTGCGCTTTATTGATGCTCATTGCAAAACTCAACTGAATTGGGAATTGTTTCCTCTTCAACTTGAAAGGGAGTGAAATGTCATCGAATGGAGACATAGGGATACTAGTTATGAACACCTTCTTTCCTTGATGTTGCCCGCCAACGATTTCTGCGTCAATTGCATTGTCTTGGAATGCTCTAACCATTAGTCTTGTTCCATTGCACAAGCCATTGTTAGGATCAAGATTGCGGAGTAGGATAACAGGGTAGTTGGTTCTTACTATTAGCACATGTGGTTGGAGTGATGGAGTTCAGAAACTCAATTGGGTAGTTGTTTCTTGAATCATCATCAATAGAGTTAAAGTTATGATAAACCTTCTCCTCACCTAGAAACATGGCAATCATCTTTGAGTTTTAGTTGATCAACATGCTCATTTTTTGTTGAAAGGATGACACGTGTGCTCATATATTCTGCTGATCTCGCATTTTCCTAAAGTGATGGGAAAACACATTGAATGAGTTTGTTTATGGAATCTTCATTGTCTGTATAACCAATCACAATATCTTTTGGTAGGCGAACATAATCATCTCCGATGGTTTGTTCAGTTCCATTCCCAATTCTAAGGAGATAACTTGAAAACCATGGGTCAGTTTGAGTCCTCATGTTACGTGTCAATCTGATCTTCGTTATATTGTCCCACAAATAAGATCTCTGCAATGACGCATTAGTTACTTGTGCTCTAGTTCCACGTGGAATCACAGGAAGCACCTGTCTAAAATCTCCTCCAAACACCATAAACTTACCCCCAAACGGCAGGGAACAATTCATAATATCTTGCAGAGACCTATCAAGACACTCAATCGCTTGACGCCTTGTCATAGCAGCTTCGTCCCATATAATCAAGGACGTCCTACGGAGTAACTCTGTGGTGCTGCTTTGCTTTCCAAAGCTGCATGTGCTATTCTCAGGAAGTGTAATTGGGACTTTAAATCTTGAGCGTACTGTGCGTCCTCCAGGCAATATCGAAGCTGCTATGCCAGAAGTTGCAGTAGCAATTCCTATTAATCCCTCTGAGCGCACTCTAGCAAGAATTGCCTTGTATAGGAATGTCTTTCCTGTTCCTCCTAGACCATCAACGAAGAACACTCGGCTTTTGTTATTCAATACATGATGTATGATTTCATCAAATCCTGCTCGTTGGTCGTTGTTAAGAGATTTATATATATCCAAATGTTCTTGGTCTACATGTATGGAAAGCTCCTCTCTGACCTCTCTCATCATGTCATTGGAAAATTTAACTATTCGACAGAAAGTAATAAAACATCGGTTTTCATGAATGCAAAAATGTTAATCATGATAGAACAATATCCTATTATTATAAAAAAATAAAAATTCGTTTGCATGTAACTTACCTGCATCATTGAGCTCCAGAAGATCATAATTTCTGATATCCTTCCCCATCGACTGAATCATTTTTGTAATGTCTCTCTGCACCATTTGCTCGACTACACTTGAGTTAGAATTGTCTCTACTATAATCCTTAGACAATGAATCCTTGTGTTTGTCCCATAGCTCACGTACGTTGGTGGCCTCACAAAATACAAGAATAGTCGCAAATAATCTTCATAGTGCGGCTGGCATCTAAAAAGTTTCAGCATCACTCAAGGCGTCACCTAGGGTATTATTTGTCTCGATGAGCCCCCTCTTTTCACATGTTTCTCTAAAAGTAGGGTATGTGATGCCACCCATTGTTCTTAAATCCTCATATGAGGTTGCACCTCTTACATGGTTCAGAAGCACTCTTAAGAAATATCTCTCCCCTTCTGCTGGGTGCGCATACACAATCCTCCCAATCTGACCTAGCTACTTCTTTCTTCTCTACCACACCTTACGACCACTGATCCACTGATAGTGTTCTAGGAACTCCCTATATAATAATGTCCTTGCGAAACTATTAGCACGATTGATCTTGAAGTATTCCGTGAGTGTAGTCATAGTTGAAGATGGCTTATTGATAACATCTTCCAGATTTTGAGACTCATCAATAATGATAGACTGCATGTTTGGTAGATGTAACTGGAGTTGCAAAACAGAGGGATATACACCAAAAAGATGAAAACCAAAAAATCCTGTGTACAGCTTTAGGGGGTGATATGTATCTAGCATCCCGGTACCGACGGATCTCATTGATAACTCCAGCAGGGTCAACTGAGAATTCAGCACGATCGTGGCCTTTGTATACATATTTAAACAGGTACTTGCAGGCTTTGATGCTTGAGCATGTTTCCATGTTGATGTGTCAATTATACCTCATAAGGAGTCCAGGATTGTATGGAACTACCCACCTATGTCTAACTTAGCACCTCTTATTTTCACTCGACGTCCATCATCTCTCCTCCTATACAAAGGATATGAATCTTTACCCTACTGTGTTGCATCACAAAATTGTCGAGGATACTGAAACCGACAGGCGCCATCAACCATACAAGGACACTTTCTCTTTAAGACTCCACACGGTCCATGTAGCATATGCTTAATCACAAGTTGGTGCAACACAGGGTACTTGTCCTTGTCTGGTATCTCTGTACAAATAACCTTGTCGTATGCATCAGGGTTTGTCAACTTACTTCCTGAGTTCATAATCAATAGGAGGTGTTCATGGGGCAAGCCCCTTTTTTAAAATTCCGTGACATGCACATAGGCTGCAACATCTCCAAAGTACTTTTTCTTGACTAATAAATCCATCAATGATCGTAACTTGGCCCTGTATACTCTTGAAACCAGGTCTGGTCTGTCCTATGGTTGCTGCCTAGGCTCAAGATTTTTTGTGATCTCCTGCCAGTGTGGATTGCATGTCATTGTGATGAAATAATCTGGTTTGCCAAAACGCTGCACAATGGCCATTGCATTAAGGTACCGTCGCATCATGTCACGATCACCACCCGGGAAAGACCGTGGCAACACAATTCTCTTGCCAACTTCAGAAGCTCTGGTCTCTCCATTAGAAACTACATCAACCATACCCTACATCAACCAGCACAATAAACCCATTTTCAATGATTATTTAATCATGACATATATAATATAATATAGGAATATAATTTTGCAAAGAAAACATTTGCCTCACCTGATATAGTTCAGCCCATATGAGTTTCTGGTTTGCCGGGTTAGAATACCAATCAAGCCTCATACACTCAATCTTGATATACATACACTCAATCTTGATATACGTGTCGACAACCCACTGCTGGAAAAGTCGCCCTCCGAATAACATGTTGTTAAAAAGACCCCCTCTGACTTGCATTAAGAAACAATAGTATTCTCGAGCTGTCACAAATCTTCCAGATTGATTTTCCTCCACCAGGCTACTTAAGCATTCACCTTGTTGTATGTTAGCGTCGTTTTCGGCCTCATCTGTGTAGCGTGAAAAAATATTAGAAAAAAATTGTACCACCATGAGTTAGTTAGATCTGAATTTAATATAATACAAGGATATTATTTGACCTGTAGGGGCATGTTCTAATGTCTGCACAGAAGATGGTGTGTCACTATGTGTGGCACGTGGAGTAGTAGTAGCCTGAACGGTAGATGATCCATTATATGGCATAAATTTATTCCATCCAGTTTGTCCCCTAGGATGAAATATAGGATATGACAATGGATCATAACAACCATGGTATGCTTTGATATACAGTGGGCAGTCTCCTCTTGCATACACAAGCACACTCCTATCAAAACATCTCTGGGGTCATTTCCTTCGGTCCAGATAGCAGCAACCTGTGAAGATGTCGGTGCATTGTACCTTTGTAGTGTAGACATAGCGATAAGCGAAAGAAGAACTAATTAGATTTATAAGCGAAGGTAGTAATTACAAAAAAAACTTAGGTAGTGTGGTAGACAAGGTACCTCCGTTGGTCTGGCATGACATTGGTGTTTAGTTCAATTACGTAGTCATCAAGATTTGGTATGGCTCCAACCCTCTTGAAGGTGTGAACATAAGGGTTGTCCTCTAATATCTTGAGAACATTTCTTATGAGGTTGATATCAAGGTCAGGAGATCTCCGTGATCTATGTGTTAATGTTTCATCTGCTGTATCATAAAAGTAGAGCTGCATGTGCCGCAACCCTTTGGAACTTGGCACCAAATGGTCGAGTCGGTGGTACAAGAAACCTTGCACCCGGAATGTATAGATACCAGTTCCTGCTGCGGTGGCAACTCGCCGATCCAAGGTAACACCAAGGGTCGTGAAAGAGAAATGAGAGTTGAAGTAACGTATGTGTTTTCTGAAATATTTTGCATCATTATCTACCTGACTGGTAAATAACCTTTTTTAAATCAGCCGGCACTTCAGGAATATGCACATGAACCTTTCCATTTCTGCAACAAAATCCTGGTGGTTCATATTCGAACCGTATCGCCCCACAGTGCCTGCAATTAATTAGGTACTTTTTTCAAAACATGATGCTGATCTGGTAAATCCTGGTAGACGTAGTCGAAAGGGTCATCAGCGTCATTATCACCAACACCATTGCCATATATACGGTATGACTCGAATCCATCTGCATCAAAGATATGGAATTTCTCTGAATACACACGGTAAAATTAATTTAAATTTAAAAAAAACGATGATTCATGGTGTGACAGAGGTACCTTCGTCACGAAATTGCCTAGTTTCGTCGTCCTCGCTCTCATCTTCCATGTCTTCTACGTGATCTGTTACATGGTTCATGGCAGCATGGCATCGGTAAAAAACTAATTGATATGAAGTAATGGTATTTGTGAGATTAAAAAGCAACCCGCCTTCTTCTTCATCATATTCTTCTAATTCAGGGTGTGCAGGTTGGAACAAGGTAGTGTCATATTCATCTACCCGATCGATGCTTCCATTTAGGTGATACATCTGCAGAAAATAGGTGGGCTGTCACTATGCCTCTGTGGGTTGCAAAAAAAAGTGGTACAAGGGAAAAAACTATGAGGCCACCTGTGGGTTGTGCATTGCTGTTTGGAGTATGCTGCATGGACTCATGTGCACTCATTCTCTTATCCCTTGCATAGTCCCTTTTTTTCTCCAATAATTTCTGCTTTTTTGAGTCTTCCATATAGTTGTACCTCTCTCTTCTCAGTAGCTTGTTGGCACTTGAACTGGACACTGATGAGCAATTTGTTCTTAGGGTGACATATAAATAAAATGAAAAAGATTCAACCATACATCAGCTAGTTATCGTAAAAATGTCAGTAAATGCCACACACCTGGATCCTGAAACATTTCAGCAGATTGCTGAAGTGCACTATCTCCATACACTTGATGCCTCATTCTGACGTAGTTATCATTTCGATGCAACCATTTTGGAGAATGACATGGGTCTTGATTATCTTTGTCTTGGACCGAAGATGGCCCAATAAAAATTCTGGAATACCCTGTCTGGAACGGTGACTGTTGCCCTACTCCGGCCGAGGTTCCTGCCATATTCATGACGTCAAAAACAGTCATGGTTGGGGCGGAAATGCATCCTTCGCCCGATGGTTGCAGAACGACCGCTGTCCCATAAGTTGAACGCGCTCCTTCAACGGTGTTATTTTCTGGATATTGTGCCGCTGTTGAAGTAAAAAGGGCAAGGCCGATGAACAAAACAAACAATGCATATCATTTGATGTGTTTGAGGAAGAAGATCCGGTGCGTTTGAAAGTACATTTGATTCAGCCTTTCGCCGAGCACGGTACTCACGCTGCCTCTTATTCCTATCCTCCCTTTCCTCGATGGTTTCTTGAGCCCTTATCCTGGCGCGGCACTCACGTTGCTTCCTATTCCTTTCCTCTCTCTTGCGTTGTTCTTTGCTGCAAGCTGTTGATATGGTGGTGTTTATACATGGTGTTTTACATATATCTTGTGGCAATATGTGTATATGCATTTACCTGGAGTATGTATGTTTGTTACGTCGCTGAGCGCAGTGCGTCCCTCTCCTGGCGTCCCCATTTTGTCCTTGAGGTCTGGTAATCATAGAGACGAAATTCGGAACTCTGAGTTAGGCATCAAAATTACCAATCTTTAGACCTGAAATACAGACCAATAGGAAGCATTGACTATATAATGTTTAAGATCACTATTTCTCAGGTTCAAGATTGATCATCTGGATGCGAGTATTTATGAACATAATTTTGAGATTTCTGCTAGGTGATTCTGGTTGCATGACTGTAGTTGCACTAGCAATATTAAATCAGTTTACAGTGATTTGAACACCATACTGCAAGCGACGAACACTTTCATCAGACATAACCATTGCATAAGCTCAACAGGGAATCTTGAAGGCAACGTTGAGTTAAATCTCAAGGCAAGGTGCAGCATACGCTCTTGAATCATTTATTACACGATGAACAGGGAATCATTTATTGGTAGACCTATACCAGCGGCAACAGCAGAAACACATACGCACACACCTGCTCGGTCGCCGGCTGCCGACTGATCCCCACCCGCACACCCGTTCAGTCCTTCAGGCCGGTATCGTGCAGAAAGATGGAGTCAGGCAGGGAGCGCAACCTCCGGCCGCCGGATGGAAGGGCGATGGCGAGGGCGTCCGCCTGGCGCGCACGGCCGCGACTGCGAGCGCACGCGGCACGGAGACGGTGGCCCGGGGATCGAGCGCGTTGGTCTCGCGCGGAAGTCGCGCGCGTGATTCTCGTGCCGGCTGCCGTTCGCTGGGTGCGGGATGATGAGGATTGGGGAGGAGGGATGATGACACACGCGATCTTCACCGTCCGATTTGAGTGAGCACCGAGAGAGAAGGCCGAGAATAAATCTGGACGGTAGATTTTAAAGGTGTCGTTTTCTGGGAGACAGACTAGTGATTAGTTCAGTTCTATTTGGATCACTAGACTAATAAGTACTACTATCTCAGCACAAAGTCGGTTATACCCCTGTGTGCTTGCCCCCGTGTGCTTGCCGCTGCTCTGCCTCAGCTCGTCCGCAAAGGCCAGGAGCGAGAGAAGATGCGCCGCAGACTCCCGGGAGAGTCGCGGGACGAGGCCCACCACGACATCCCGCTTCGGCGCGAGGACGTGGAGCCACCGGCGAGGACGAATCGGTGCCGGGCGAGTCCCAATCGATGACAGCGCCGGACGAGCAGCAGGATTCGGCTACCAGACCTACTCGGCCATCTCGGCGAGCAGCAGGAAGAGGCCGGCCGGCCAGGGGCGCGGCGGCCGCGGCGGAGGGCGACAGGGGAGCGGCGGCTGCGGCTGCGACTGTGATAGGGTTGGGGGCGCGACAGCGGTTGCGGAAGGGTATGCGGAGTCTTTTTGTCGAAGGGTGCAAAAATTAGCTCTGATAGCTGGCTTTGATGGATCAGTGGTCTAACAACTAGCTAGAGCCTGGACTAGTTGTTAGTTCAATAACTAGTCCATCTGTTTTGATCCTTATAGGCTAAATTTTAGCCAAATTGTTAACCCGTATTTAGTTGGTAAAAAGTTAGAAACTTGGTTACTGTAGCACTTTTGTTTTTATTTGGCAATTAGTGTTCAATTATGGACTAATCAGGCTATATAATGCTCAATTAGTTTTTCAACTAAACTGTGCAATTAGTTTTTTTCGTCTATATATAATGTTCTATACACGTATCGTAAGATTCGATATGATAGATATTGTAGCATTTTTTAGGAAAACTTTTCGCAAACTAAACAATGGCTTAGTCCATCGGATCATACAGACCTATACGCTAGCACAGGCGCGGCGAGCACTAGCACAGGCGCAGTGAGGAACGGCAAGCAGACGAGCGCGGCCGCCGGGTCCCGGCCTCTGATACGGGAACGCGCCAATCTCCCCTTGGATCGCCACTGATATCGACGAGCAGGCAGCGGAGCATGCCCACCTCCGCCTGGACCCAAATCCAAAATTTATTTGTTGAACATCCTGTACACGTGTTAGTAACCATCATCCTGGATATTTGATAGGAGTATTATAAATACTAGCAAACATGAAATCTATCAAACGTTCTACCGGTTCGCTTCAGCTTGCTGCACGGTGGCAGCGGATGCAATGGCTCTAATTATATAGGTGTTACTGTTGTTGAGAGTGGATGCTGGAGCCCGAGCGTCCGTTGCAGCAATCACAAGTGAACAGGCCCAAATGGGAAATGAGAGCGTGAGCGTTACATATCGGTATATTTTTATCATTTCTATAAAACTTAAAAGCTATAATTTATTTTATGATGACCATGATATCCATAATTCTGCATCGAATTAAAATACAACTTTGATATATTTTTCCTTTTGTTGTAAGTGATAGAAATATCCATTTGTAAATACATTATAACTTTAGTTTTTATACTATCCATATGTTGGTAGAGTTAGATATCAAGTTTCGTGACTTATTTTGAGGATCCATAAAAATATATAGTTCTAATACCTATTTAAGTCAGCAAGGGATTAGTTATCGTCATGAAAGAATTGTTTTTTCCTTTGATAATTATAACCGAGACTTGATTTTCACATGGCAACCCTTGTTGAGGGTTACACGGGTATATGCGGATATCTTGGAGATACATTTATTTTAATTAGATTGAATAACAAACTAATCAAGATTTGAGTTCATGGTTTAATTAGTTATTAGGCCATTAGCCGCCCTAGGTTCTAATAATAATAAGTTCAATTTCTATTGAAAACTACTTCAACAATTTAGTGGTAGAAATATCCATGATATATTGTATTAGGCAAGATCAAGGTTTCAAAGATCCATGATATATTTTATTTATTACTTAATTTTGTTTTTAATGTTTATAAGACTAAATAAATGGAAACACTTCATCCGAAAGAAAAAAATTAAAAAAACTCACAGAGGGATTGCCATGCGAGCGGGAGAAGGAACGGAGAAAAAAAAGAACGAACCCCACACAAGTCCAATAGCCACCGCAAACGGCCCATCACGGCATCACCCACGGGCCACGACCTATCAGGCCACCATCCCACGATCGACATATAAAATCATCGAACCCTAACACCCTGCTCTTTGCGACCCCGTCCCTAATCCCTTGCTCCTGCCGCCACCACCCGAGTCCCATGCCTGCACAGTCTCGCTCGCCGCTCTCAGCGCCATGCTCCTCTATCCTCGCACGGCCCGCTTGAGCGTGAGTAGGGCGCGTCGGCATGGGTGAGTGCCAGCGCGAGCATGGAGCTACGGTGGTGAGAGCCTCGGCCAAGTCGCCAAGGAAGGCAACGCCGACTAAGAGGTCGACGAGCCAAGCAGCGCCGATTCGGTCAGGGATGGCCGGATCTACATGCGCTACGAGCCAAACAGAGTCGATTCGTTTTCATATATCTACATGCACCAAATCGTTGTACTGATTTGTGTTAGGCTTCGGATTGAGAAATATTTTTGGGAATTTCAATCTTAGATTTACAATTGCTCGATTCCCCTTCCATTCATGTGCTGCACATGATCCTTTCTTATTGGGTGTTTGGATCGAGCATTGGCGATGGGCACCAACTTCTCTTGTATGTCGTTGACGTCTCTCTTAAGATTTGATTCGATTGTGTTTTTTTCTGTTGGGATTGAAACTCCTGGTCATGCAGGACTTGACTCTCGTGTGGCAAAGTCCATGTACGTTAAGAAATTTGTGTTCGATTTGGTTCGATCTGGTCGTCCATGGTGGTTGAAACCAAATCGATGAGAGTTAGCAAAAAATAGTTAAGGAAAGGCCGACGAAAATTAGTATGAGAGCGAAAATTGAGGCTGAAATTTTGCCCCTTCAATATCAGGATAGATAAGCTAATTATAAAACTAATTTTTATAAAGGAGATTAATTTACAATACGAATCTATTAAACCTAATTAATCTATGATTAGTCCATGTAATGCTATAGTAAACATGTGCTAATCAATGTTTAATTAGAGATTAAATCTCACAAATTAGCCACAACTCAACATTGAACTTGTCATGTCAATTAAAGTTCTATTTTTTTCTTTTAACTAGGTCATTTGATTGTGTAGTACACTTGGCCGAGAATTGATGTTTAATCTGAAAGCTCTAGTTTGGTTTTGGTGAATTGATGAAACCCTAAATGCTAACCTAGTTTATCTAAGTGATCATGGGATGTGTAGCATTATTTTAAGTGGTGAAGAAACGGTGAAGATCATGATGATAGTGATGTCATGGTGATGATCAAATGCTTAGACTTAGAAAAGAAGAGAGAAAAACAAAAAGCTCAAGGTAAAGGTGAAATTTGATAGAAGTTTTTTTGGTTTGATGATCAAGACATTTGGTGAGTGTGATCACATTTAGGATCGATAGTCATACTATTAAGAGGGGTGAAACTCGTATCGAAATGTAGTTATCAAAGTGCCATTAGATGCTCTAACTCATTGCATATGCATTTAGAAATAAAAGAAGAAGAAGAAAAATGAAAAGACGGATGAGAAGAAGAGTGTGGCATTCAAGGCCACATCATCCAAGGACAAGGCAAAGCAAGAATCATTAAGTGAAGATGAAGACTTGAGCTTTGATGAGGTAGATGATGAGAAGATGGCTTTCTTTGTCAAGAGATTTGGCAAGTTCATGATGAAGAATAGTTACCGTAATAGAAGAAAGAAATCTTCATCCAAGAACAAGGAAGAGTCAAGAAGATGCTTCAATTGTGGAAGCAAAGATCATCTTGTTGCTCAATGTCCATACAATAGTGACAATGATGATGACAAAAAGAATAAGAAGAAGGACAAGAAGAAAAAAGAAGAAGAAGGACAAGATGACCTTCAAGAAAAAGAAGGGTGGTTCATATGTGGTCACTTAGGATAGTGATGTTTCCTCAAGTGATGATGATAATAGTAATGACGACAAGACCACCAAGAAGAAGGCACTTGTAAGCATTGCTATCAATGAGAAGCCTTCTCTTTTCGACACTCTATCATGCTTCATGGCTAAGGCCACTAAGATACAAACTTGTGATGATGAAAGTGATGAGTAACATGATAATGAAAATGAAAGTGATAGTGGTGATGATGAACCAACTAAGGATGAACTACTTGACATGCTAGATGATGCTAAAGAACACTTTGACGTTAAGAGAAGGAAATGCAAAAGCTTGCATAAGGAATTAAAAGCCCTTAAGTAAGCCTTTGATGAGCTCAATGCATCTCACGAGAGGCTTGAGGAAGCCCATGAGAAACTTGGCAAGGCTCACAAGAAGCTTAAAAAATGCATTCCTCTTTCCTTAATGAGCAAAATAAGAAGAAGCATGTTGAGACATGTGATGTAGGCTTAACTTGTGATACAATTGATGAATCATTCCATAAGCCTATCATTGTTGCTCCCACTAACCCTTCTTGTAGCACTTTTACTTTCACCTCATCTACTAGTGATGATTTTACTTGTGATGCCTCACTAATGGTTGAGAATGACACTCTCAAGAAGGAGGTCAATGAGCTCACCCACATCTTGGCTAAAGCATATGATGATGAGGACCGCTTGCTTATGTGCTTGATAGCCAAAGAGCTTCTCTCTATAAAGAGGGATTGGGCTATACCCCTAAGAAAGGCAAGGTGGCCTTTGCTCCTCAGAAGACTAGTTTTGTGAAGAACAATGCTCGGTTTTGCACTAGTTGCAAGTAAGTTGGTCATGTAGAGCAAAAGTGCATGAACAAGAAGTCACAAGCTAATGTATCCTCCATTAAGCTTGATTCTTTCTATGTACTTACCAAGGGTGCAACTGGTATAAAGGCTAAGTTCATTGGTGCACTAAGGATGGGCTCAAAGAAGAAAGCCATTTGAGTACCGAAGATCTTAGTGACTAACCTTCAAGGACCCAAGCAAGTTTAGGTACCTAAAAAGAATTAATCTTCTTTTGTAGGTCAATTACAAAGTCAGAGGAATACATTGGGTTCTTGATTGTGGGTGCACTCAACACATGACCGGTGATGCAAGAATGTTCAATTCAATCAACACCAATGGCAATGATGGTTATGATAGTATTACATTTGGTGAAAATGGCAAAGGCAAGACCAAAGGGCTTGGTAAGATTATAATATCCAATGACATGAGCATATCCAATGTGGTGCTAGTAGAGAGCTTGAACTTCAATTTGCTATCCGTGGCTCAATTCTGTGATCTTGGATTCAAATGCATATTTAGGGTAGATGATGTAGAGATCATAAGTGTAGATGGCTCTAACTTGATCTTCAAAGGCTTTAGATATGAGAATCTATACTTAGTTGATTTCAATGCTAGTCAAGCTCAATTATCAATATGCTTGTTCACTACGTCTAGTATGGGTTGGTTGTGGCATAGAAGACTTGGTCATGTTGGAATGAAACAATTGAATAGATTGGTAAAACATGACTTGGTTAAAGGCTTAAAGATATAGTGTTTGAGAAATATAAGCTTTGTAGCTCTTGTCATGCCGATAAATAAGTTGGAAACACCCATCCTAAGAAAAGCATGATGAGTACTAGTAAAACATTTGAGTTATTGCACATGGACTTATTTGTGCCAACTCAATACACTAACATTGGTGGTAATAAATATGGCTTTTTGTGATAGTGGATGATTATACTAGATACATTTGGGTATTCTTTCTAGTAGACAAGTGGGATGTGTTTGCAACATTCAAATCATTTGTCAAGAGCATTCACAATGAGTTTAAAACAACCATTAAGAGAGTTAGAAGTGACAATGGTAGTGAGTTCAAGAACACTAAAATTGATAAGCTATGTGATGAATTTGAAATTAGACATTAATTCTTGTAACACCCTAAAATTAGCTACTTTCTAAAAAGAGTAAAATGATTTCTATTAATTATTTTGTGCTCATAAAAACATAGGTAGAAGAAAATTTTTCTTTAAATTAAAATCCAACATAAGGATAGCAACATGTTTGCGCATACATGCCGTTGCATTGGTACTTTTGTGATGAGTGGTTTGAAAAATAAATTCAAATCTCAATCTTCAAAATATTATTTTCAAGTAGTGGTTTAAAAGAATTTGAAAACTTGCAAAAATAAAGTTAGATAAGATGCTTTGTTTTCAAAATCGAAAAGGCTTGGAAAAGGGTTTAAGCAGCGTTAGAACAATGCATCTCTTTACGGGAATATTTTCGACATTTTTCGAGATTAAATTCTTATTTTTTTGGAGCTTTGTCTTTTCCTTGATCAATCCAAAAGTCTTTTTCGGGAGCTAAAACCACTTTGGTTGTGTTTCTTATCCTTTCATCTATCCCTAGGATTTTTTATGAAATTTTTTGGAGCTCAAAGATATTTTTCGGAGCATAAATAGTAATTATTTTAATTCCAAAAATCAATAATTCCTAAAATGTCTCGAATTTCTAAAATCTCCCAACCCTAGACCTATATATATGCCGGCGTAGCCCTCGACGTCTTGGTTCGAGAAGCACGATCGGTTTTTGAGCCGCCACTCGTAGCCCTCATCAGATCGAGAAGTTTGGAAAAGCTAGGTTTCCAACGAACTTCCCATGAGCTTTTTCGCCAAACCGTGTTTTGGTGTCTACCACCACCACCACAAGGTAGATCTCATCGTTCTCTATACAATAGTGTATGCCTTTTATCGAATCCATCAACGTTTGACCGCTTCCCGTTCGCTTTTTCTTTCTCCCAAAGTAATGTGGCGAACTTCACCATGGACGGGTCTTCTTCCTTCGTGTTGGCCAACTCGGGGCATGCCGTGGTACCAGTCCCGCGCCCTCCTCTCCGAGCGTCCACCAACGACGCCACCACCTAGCCCACGGCGCTGCCCTCCCGGCCCACCCTCACGCCCTCTGCTTACGCTTTCTGCGATGAGGCCCTCGCCGGCTTCTTCTTTGGACGCTTTCGGTGGGCTGTTGTTCGGTTCGCGCCTGCAGAGCCACGTGCTCAGCCCGGCCGGCCGGCCAGGACTCACCGCTAAGCCCTCCAAATCCCCGACTTTGCTCCTTCCCCTATCGAGTGCCATTGCACCACCAAATTGCCGGCCAGAGGCCCTCCATATTTTATGAAATTCCTCATTTGATGCTTCCCTGCATGCTACGATCCGTCTGAGCACAAGGTACAAGATGAGATTAATTTTGTTTTTGCCACTAGTTTGTAATCTCCGTAGTTTATCCGCTTTTAATTACTGTTTTAAGTGGTTCAAATTGTGTTAGATTTAGTGTTGCCGAGATCTACGTGGTAGAGTTATTAGTTTATATGTCACATGTTTATGAATTTATTTTATTAAAATATTAATTGTATTTATAATTAATTAATCGTTGTTTAATTAAAATCGATTTAGGTTTTTGATTTCGATTCGATTGCATCGCAACGTGTGATACATGTTCATGACGATGTGTTCCATGTTACCTTATTACGCTTTTGTTATTAAATATTAATTTGATTAACATTTATTTAATAGTCTTTCTAACTAAAATCAATCTAGATTTTAATTTCGCTCTCCATCCGCGTTTGTTTCGTAACGTTGTATGCTATGCGTTAACGATGCTATGCATCATGTCCATGTTTATGGTTTTCAACATAAATCTTAATTGGTTAATATTATTGCTCACATCGTTTTTCATACTAAAAGCAAATTAGGTTTTTTATATATCGAGCCGTTCCTGTCGTGTTACTTTTGTTTCGACGTATTCTACGCAGTGGCGTTAGTGGTTCTCATTTTACTCAAATGTGTTTTGGCAGTTAAAAAGTTAATTGTATTAATACTATCACTTGCATCGTTTTTGGAATATAAAGTCAATATAGATTTTATACTACGCTCTTTCTCAAGCAATGAATCAAGTTGATTAATAAAAATATTTACATGTGTTTCTACAGTTAAAATAAGTTAAATGGATAGGTTTTATTTTCCGTTGCACTGAAAATCCTTCGATGGTCGTTTTTTCGTTGAATCGCATATAGCATGTCTTTTGCGTTTGTGTGTTCGTAGTGATACGCCGTTTTGTTTATTTTATTGGTTGGTGTACTGTTCTCATATATTCTTGTTTGTATGCCATGTATGGATGTATGTGTGGTGATATATGGTTCAGTCAATCGGTGAGGTTTACGTGGTGATTAAGAAGCTGTTCTCTGAAGACTAGAAGCTGAGAATTGGAAGCAGAAGAATGAAAGTTGAATACTAAAGGCTTTTGAGCGTATTGCTTTGGAGAAAAAGAAAGTTAAGGCAAGTATAATATGAGGCTCCTTGTTACCAATTCACTTTAATGCAATCTCAATTCATGTGCATATGTTAATGAACCGTCTAGAGTCTATTTACCTTGATATTGATTATCCTGTCCTTGATTTACCTATGGGTTTTGCATATGGGTAGTATGCTCAGTTTGCTCCACCTAATATTGACTAAAGAATACAATTAAAGATATATGCAACATGGTATTAAAAGATACTTTTTAGCAACATGGACAGAAGGGGTCTAGAGCATTGGGCCTTTTTGGGTGCTCTAGTCTGCCCTCCATAAGGACTGAATCTTAAAGTGGCAACCTAGGACTTACCGCACAGCCACGGGAACTACATGGCTCTGGTCTTAGCCTAGTATCTTGATCTGTTCTAGTTCGTCAGTAGCTTACCGAAAGGGCAAGAGGGGGGCACTAGTTGGTATATTTCTTTTCCTGCTAGGGTGTGTACTATGCTGTGACCATAAGTGCCACTCCTGGAGGAGGGCTGCAAACGGCTAGACGGCTGAAACCTTAGCGGCTACTACTTATTAGAACGACTGGTGAAAAGCTTCATAGTGATCCCTGCCAACTTATCTTGGAAGTGAGTCAAGAGGCTGATCACCTCGGGCAAAGGGCAATCACGGCTCGTGGTGAAAGTGTACAAACTCTGCAGAGTATAAAACTGATATATCAGCCGTGCTCACGGACACGAGCGGCCTGGATCCTTTTCGAGATAGATGGTTTGGGATATGATCAACCTTGATGTTAAATATACTTCCACCTTGGTAGCTTAAGCATAACCTAGCGACACAGGTTTAACAAATAAAATATGACAAACTAAAAGTGCTTACCATAGTTCAGCCGTGTCTAGCCTTTTGAGCCTTGCATCCCCTCATGTTATACTTGTTGAGTATGGTGCGCTCACACTTGCTTTACAATCAACAAAAATCCCAGATGGGTATCAGATGGTGGATCAAGTGAAGAGTTTCTTGTGGAATCCATGAGTACCAGGCGAGCGCTCCCCTAGTCAACCGTCCCTGTGGAGTATGGAGTCCCAGAGAGAAGATTAAGAATGTTTCCGCTATGCTTCTGTAATAGTTGTAAGTCCTGTTGTAATTATGTTCGATATGTAATAAAGCATTGTTCTTGATATTCTCCATATTTGTCGCTATATGTGTCGTATCGACATCCTGGGCACACATATAGTTAGCACTTTGTATTCTTCAGAAAACTGGGTGTAACAGAATGGTATCAGAGCAGTGTTGATTGTAGGACGCAAGCCTAGTTAGCACTGGTCGTTTGTAAAAATCTATTTTACTATAAAACTATTTCTCCACCTCCTTGACTCATTGAATTGAATATTTCCAATCCTTGTCCTATTGTCTCATCTCCTTGATAGCTTCCTTTGAGCTATACTTTCTTATCTCCTTCAGTTGTTGTTCTTGATCTCTTGCAAAACTTTCTAGTCTGACCTCTATTCAAATTTCCAAAGCCATGTTAAGAAGTTTTTCCTTAAGAATGCCTACCAAGTAGCTAGAAGGAACGATTAGTAATGAGCTTGTATTTCGTGTTTGGATGGTTTGTCCTTATGTTATGGTTGAGTTGGATCTTTGTAATGAGTGCAGTGAATTTGTGGGTTATGCTCATAATTTTATTTATATTAAAGGTTTTAAGTATAAGGGATAAGGAAATAAATAGTTGGGTTCTTTTTTTCTTGTCTCCTCCTTTCGGTCTTCCAGAGCAGTCTGTCTTCTATGGCCTATGTCTCCAACCTCTGCGCAACCAAAAATTCTGAGAAAATTCTAGGTGAATTTAGACTTCAAGATTTTTCTTTTCCCGCAAGATTCACCTTGATAGATATTCTGGTTTGGGAGATATGAAAATCACAAGGCGATACATCTACGCTGTCTGGAATCTAGAATAGTTTCTGTTGAGCAAAGATTTTGACCAAGTTAACTGCAGAATCTGAAGGAGTGGTCTAAAATAAAGTTGTGGGGAATTTTATAAGCTTTCCAACAATTTAAGATGCAACTTTATTGGATAAATGGAACTCGAGATATGGATGTTTTTCTGCACTGCTGTTTTCTATCTATGGGATGGATCAATTTTTCTTATTCTTATCTATGTCCACAAGCTCTCTAGGATGTCAGAGGATGATAATATACCTTGAAGAAAGTTACATGTTGGATGTTCATGGCCCTATCTCATCTCTTCTTAAGGGGGGTAGCCAAGCTAAGAGTGTTGCGAGTTGGTGAACCACAAGGAGTTCGGATCTACGTCAAGATTGATCTTCGAGCTAGCTATGATTGGGAGTTAGATCTTCACGTACCTAGGATATAGACGTATACAATGAGTTGTAAGAATGCTCAAGACTAAGATTAATTCTTAAAAATTAGTTTGGTTTTGATTTCTATTTAAACCCCTTTCCTTGAAATAAAATTTTCAAAAGATGTTGGAAAATAAATTAACAACCTTTTGATTCAAAAACTTTGAAAAACTTCTTCAAAAGTTGTTTTGAACTAAGTTCAAAAAGGGTTGAAGTTTATTTTTTTCATTTTCAAGAGATGGTATTTGAAACTTAATTTCAACAAAGATTTCACCAAAGAATAAGAGTTGATTTGAAAAGAGTATTAAAGTTTAAAAGATTCAAAAGAGTTGCTAAAGACTATATTTGAGACATTTCAAAAGTTTTGATTTGAATTTTGAAAGACTCTTTTGCTCATTCAAAAGAAAACAATTTGATTTGAACTGCTTCACTCAAGGTTTTAGTTTAAAAACAGATATTCATAAAAAGTTTGAAAGTATCTTATTTCTAAAACTTCAAAAAGTTGGAAGTAAATTTGGATTTGAAAACCCACTTTGCTTTGAACTAAATTTCAAAAAGAGTAAAATGTATTCGGTTACTCTTCAAAGTGTTATTCTAAAACACTTTGAAAATGGTTCAAAAGTGTTTTAAAAATGGGTTGTTTGGAAAAGACCGATTGATAAAAAAACAATTTGAGTTGTCTTATTTCAAATTTTATTTGAAAGGTGTTCAAGATGCTTTCAAGATATTTTGCAAAAGTTTAAAAATTTTGGTTCAAAAGTTTGCAACAATTTGCATTTGGAAACGGAGCACTTTTGGCTTTGAATTAGAATTAAGTTTGAATCAAAATAAAATTTGAAAAGAAAAGGTTTGAGTTGATTTCAAAAGTGGATTTCTAAAAGAAGTCTTCCAAAATGGTTCAAAAGGGTTGAAAAATATTTGATTTGGTTTGATCTCCCAAAAGTCTTATTCTAAAAAGAACTTGAACATGTGTATTAAGTCTTTTGTTTGACTTCAAAAGAAAATGGGAATTGAAAACTTACTCTCTTCATTTCTAAAGTATTTTTGAAATTGATTTTGTTTGATTTCAGAAATCCCAAAAGAGTTCATTCAAAATGATTTGAAAATGAATTTCGAATGTTTCAATTGTTTTCTAAAATCTTGAAAATCCTTATTTGAAACAGATTTCAAAAGAATCGAAGTTGATTTATCCGCTCTTTATCTGAGATTTGATTATAAAGTCGAGTTTTCAAAAGAGTTTGAAAAATAGAGCTTAGTATGTTTTCCTAAGTTTCCAATGATTTGAAAATGGTTGGGTTTATTTCAAAACCTTAAAAACATTTATTCAAAAGAGTTTTAAAACATGGTTGAAATATCTTCTTGAGTTCTAAACATAAAACATATTTTAAAAACTATTTCAAAAAAAGTTGAAAAAGAAAATTTGTTTGGTTTTGATTTAAAGTCTTCCTTTTGAAAAGTAAAACATTTCAAAATGCATAAAAAAATGAACCATAGAATTCAAAGTTCTGATTCAAGCTAAGCAAGATCTTTTGGAAGCTTAACATATGGATAATAAGATTCACTAGAACGAATTAAGAGAAGCAACAAGATCGAACTTGGAATAAGATGGAACAAGAATCTGCAAGAGTAGCCACGTGATGAATTCTCATACAACACAAGGTGAGTATCAAGATGGTGTTGCTCAAGGAAGTGAAGAAGATCTCAAGTTAAAGTATACCTCTCTTCTTTGCTCTTCTTCTCCGAATCTCGAGGACGAGATTCATCTTAAGGGGTAGAATTGTAATAACCTAAAATTAGCTACTTTCTAAAAAGAGTAAAATGATTTCTGTTAATTGTTTTGTGCTCATAAAAACATAGGTAAAAGAAAAAATTTCTTTAAATTAAAATCCAACATAAGGGTAGCAACATGTTTGCGCATACATGCCGTTGCATTGGTACTTTTGTGATGAGTGGTTTGGAAAATAAATTTAAATCTCAATCTTCAAAATATTATTTTCAAGTAGTAGTTTAAAAAGATTTTGAAAACTTGCAAAAACAAAAGTTAGATAATATGTTTTGTTTTCAAAATCCAAAGGCTTGGAAAAGGTTTTAAGACGCGTTAGAACGATGCATCTCTTTCCGGGAATATTTTCGATCTTTTTCGGGATTAAATTCTTATTTCTTGGAGCTGTCTTTTTCCTCGATCAATCCAAAGTCTTTTTTGGGAGCTAAAACTACTTTGATTGTGTTCCTTATCCTTCCATCTTTCCCTAGGAATTTTTATGAATTTTTTTGGAGCCTAAATAGTAATTCTAGATTTTCTAGAATTATTTTAATTTCGAAAATCAATGATTCCCAAAATATCTCAAATTTCTAAAATCTCCCAACTCTAGACCTATATATATGCCGGCGTAGTCCTCGACTCGCTGGTTCTAGAAGTACGATCGGATTTTCGAGCCGCCACTCGTAGCCCTGCAGATCGGACGTCGAAGTTCGGAAAAGTTAGGTTTCCGACGAACTTCCGGCCAAACCGCCGCGTTCCGGCGTCAACCACCACCACCACCACCACAAGGTAGATCTCATCGTTCTCTACACCGTAGTGTATCCCTTTTATCGAATCCATCACCGTTTGATCATTTACCGTTCGTTTTTCTTTCTCCGACGAGGTATGCGGCAAACTTCACCTTGGACAGATCTTCTTGCTTCGTGTTCGGCTAACTCAAGGCATGCTGTGCCAGTCCCCACACCCTCCTCTCCGGCCTCCACCAGCGCACGCCACCACCTGGCCCACGGCGCCGCCCTCCCGGGCCCACCCTCAAGCCCTCTGCGCTGCTCTACAGCAGGTCGCCGTCGCTGCTGCTGGGCTCTTCCGGTGGCTGCTGTTCGGTTCTACCCTGTAGGCCACGTGCTCCAGCCGGCCGGCCAGCAGGACTCACTGCCAAGCCCCTCCCTCCCCGGCGCTGCTCCTTCCCCTGCCGAGTGCCGCTGCACCACCAGCTGGCCGGCCAGAGGCCCTCCATATTTTGCGAAATTCCTCCGCTGCATGCTACCATCCGTACAGGCACAAGGTACAAGATGAAATTAATTTCGTTTTTGCCACTAGTTTGTAATCTCCATAGTTTATCCGTTTTAATTCGGTTTGAAGTGGTTCAAATTGTGTTAGATTCGTGTTGCCGAGATCTACGCGGTAGAGTTATTAGTTTATGTCACATGTTTATGAATTTATTTTATTAAAATATTAATTGTATTTATAATTAATTAATCGTTGTTTAATTAAAATCGATTTAGGTTTTTGATTTCGATTCGATTGCATCGCAACGTGTGATACGTGTTCATGACGATGTGTTCCATGTTACCTTATTACCCTTTTGTTATTAAATATTAATTTGATTAACATTTATTTAATAGTCTTTCTAACTAAAATCAATCTAGATTTTAATTCCGCTCTCCATCCGCGTTTGTTTCGTAACGTTGTATGCTATGCGTTAACGATGCTATGCATCATGTCCATGTTTATGGTTTTCAACATAAATCTTAATTGGTTAATATTATTGCTCACATCGTTTTTCGTACTAAAAGCAAATTAGGTTTTTTTTATATATTGAGCCGTTCCCGTCACGTTACTTTTGTTTCGACATGTTCTACATTTAATGGCGTTAGTGGTTCTCATGTTACTCAAATGTGTTTTGGCAAGTTAAAAGTTAATTGTATTAATACTATCACTTGCATTGTTTTCGGAATATAAAGTCAATATAGGTTTTATACTACGCTCTTTCTTAAGCAATGAATCAAGTTGATTAATGAAAATATTTACATGTGTTTCTACAGTTAAAATAAGTTAAATGGATAGATTTTATTTTCCGTTGCACTGAAAATCCTTCGATGGTCGCTTCTTCGTTGAATCGCATATAGCGTGTGTTTTGTGTTTGTGTTTTCATAGCGATACGCCATTTTGCTTATTTTATTGGTTGGTGTACTGTTCTCATATATTCTTGTTTGTTGTAACACCCTAAAAATTGTCTCTTTTAAAGTAGAGTTAAAATGATTTATTCATGAATTTTGTGCACATGAAATATAGGAAAATAAAATTTTTCATTAGTTTAAAATACATTATAAGGTAGCAATATGTTGATGCATACATGCTATTGCATTTAATTTTATTGGTCGAGTGGTTTTAGTTGAAAAGTCAAAATGGTTAAAATGCTCTTGAAGTGAAATTAAAAATGGCTTTGAAATAAAAGAAAGGAAAGAAAAGAAAATTAGGAAATAAAAGAATTTAAAAAAAGTTGTATAAATTATTTTTAAAAACTTACTAAAATTTGCTCACTTTTATTGGAATTGAAAAGTATATTCAAAACTCTATTTGAATTTGCATTTGGTATTACATTTGAATTTGGATTTGAAAACTAAAAATAGAAAAGGATTTTTATTTGAAAATCTTCTTTTCTTCACTTGTTTAGCCCAGCCTGCTCCACCCGGCCCCTTGTTGACGGCCCAGTCCAGTGCATCTCCCCCTTCGGCCCGCTCTTCCCCCTCCCACGCTCGGCCCAGCCGCCCCTCCCTTCCCCTCCTTCCCGTTTTCCCGGCCTCGGCCCGCCGCTTCTCAGTGGCTCAGTTCCTTCCCCCTCCCGCGTTGGCCTACTCGGCTAGCCCGCCGCTCACTGCCTCGCTACCGCCGCTCCACACCAGCCCGATCCCGGCGCCTCCTTCCGCTTTCTCCAGACGCTACAGCAATTTTCACCAGGACAGTGGACGCTGCTGCTCGGCCTTCGCCCGCAGACGCGTCGTCTGTTCTCCCTTCACTCACCTTTGGCTGGTGGGCCACACTGTCGGCGCCCTTGTTTCCCTTTCCTTTCTTCTTCCCGTGTTTCCTTTCTTCCTCGGCGCTTTCCTTCTCCGATCATACGGCCATGCGTGAAAGCCATCGTGCAGATACGGAAGGTGACCCAACCCGCTTGCTCCCCTTCTTTTTTTCCCCTCACCATCTGGCCTATAAAGCCCCGCGACCCCTTCTTCCTCCCCCATCCTCCTCTCTTTTCTCTGACCGCCGCCGAAGCTCGCCACTGTCGCCCATAGCCCCGCTGCTCCGGCGCCCTAAACTCGACGCCGACGTGACCTCGAGCTCCGCCACGACCCAACGCGCCCGTATGTACCATCGATTTCGCTTTTTGGTCTTGATTCGCCCAGGTTCCATCTCACCCGCATCCTCCTCTCTCTCCAGACGTTGCCGCCGCCGTCGACGACCCGCTTCGGAGCTCTCTAGGACGCTACGCTCCCCTCCAGACGCATCACGGTGAGCCCCTCGTCCTTCCTCTGCGCTCAGTTCATCAATTTGTGCGCTAGAACGCCGTAACCGCGAGCTCCAAACCCCGGCCATGGCGCCACCATGGGGAACGCCACCCCGACGAGCTCCCCGTTCCCATTTTGGTAACCTAGCGACTTCGCAAGCGCTTGTAGATCATTCCAACGTATTTGTATTGTCTCGGGATGGCCGGAGTCGCCGGAACCGCGGACACCGGTGAGCTGGCCACCGTCGCCCATGGTCGACCGCCACGCACCGTAGCCATTGGCCGGTTATTCCTTTCACCCCCACGACCAATCACCGCCGTCGGATCTGTTCTGGAGGGCCGAGATTGCGTACCCCTTCGGGGTTTATAAACGGTCTACCAGTTGGACCATGGACCCGGTCCACCCCACCATATCAGCCAGTGTCCACCGCCTCGTGGTGCACCGAGCCAATCACATGCGTCCGCGTGGTGCCCAGTCAGCAGCCACGGGTCAACTCACGGTCAGCCACGACGCGTTTTTCAAAAAAGCCCTCGATTTCAAAGTGAATCAACCCGCAATTCGCTGCGGTTCAAAAAGAATTACAAACCGCCTACGATTTTAATCGTTTAGGGCCCTGTAGTTTCTAGAAATAGTGCGCGCCATCCAATTAGCATTTAAAATTCATAATTAATTAGTTTAAATTCAAATTTGAGTTCAAATATTTACAGGAATGCCACTAAACCTTATTTCATGCGTAACTTTTGCATTTTAAGTCCGATTTGACCCGTTCGAATTGCGTTAGGACCGTATTTACGTTTTCTACATGTTTATACAACTGTTAGGCATGTTTTCAACACTTGAAATTCATGGGTAGATTTAATCTATTAATTAACTAAAGCAAAACTTGTTTAAATCATAACTCATTCATTCTAACTCCGAAATAGTCCGTTCAAGTTGCGTTTGTTTCGTAACATCGAGATCTACGTATTAGTAATGATGTTTACTATATTACTATTTCATAAAAATCATAGTTTAAATCATATCTTGATTAAAGATTATACAATTGAGTTTTATACATAAAATATGATCTGTTTTACTTTTGTTTTATAATTTAAATCTAAAATTGACTTAATTCAATCCATATTGTTTATAAAATATCTTTTGTATATGAATTCATATAGTTAACATAAACGAAGCCTATAGTTTATTTTTCCACGTATTAAGCAAATCTTTCGGTAGATGTATCTTTTTCACCGTAGCTTCGATTAGCGTGCTTCTCGCGACTGTGTGTTCGTAGTGATACGTAGAATCATATATTAATCTCTTTTACTTATTTTTCTATGATTGGTGTACTGTTCTGATATAGATACAACTGTATGCTATGCATGTATGTGTATGGATGTTTGTGTGGTGTTCTACGAATTACGTCCAGTCGGTGAGATATACGTGGTGATCCAGAAGAAGAAGAAGGACATCAAAGAATAAAGCTTACCGAAGGATCAGTGTGTAAGGCAAGTATAGCATGGGATTATCCTTGTTACCTATTCACACTTAAACACATAATTCATATTGCATGTGTCTACCTTGTTGCCAAATAGGATATCCTAGATATTTGATATCTTGCACCTTGAAAACCTTTGGGATATTGCATTGGATAGTTTTTGCTAGTGCTTAATCAAAACCATGATCTTGTAACTTGACTAATGATATATGCAATAAACATTAAAACATGACTTTTTAGTAACATGGACACAGGGGGCTGAAGTGTTTATATGCTTCAGATTCCTCTCCCTAAGGACTTATCTGTAAGCGATCATCCGGGACTTACAGTACAGCTGTGAGGGCCATATGGCTCTGGCTTTAGCTCAGTATGAGGATCTTTTCTAGCTTGTTAGTGGTTACCTTTGAGGCGCGGGGTATGTTTCCTTTGCTGCTAGGAAGTGTGTACCGTGCTGCGATGCCCACGCTTGCCACTCCTAGAGATGGGCCACATACGCCTGGTGGCCCTAACTTGTTAGACGAATTCTTTGAAAGGCTTTATAGTGAACCCTGCCAACCTTCCTTGGAAGTGGGTCAAGAGAATAGCTACCTCGGGCGAAAGGGTAAATCACAACTCACAGTGAACGTGTACAAACTCTGTAGAGTATAAAAACTGTTATAACAGCCGTGCTCACGGATACGAGCGGCCTTGGACCCTTATGGAATAGAGATGATCACTAATGGATAATGATGATGCTAATGATCAATGTTTATGCTATACATTATCATGTTTACCTGATCATGTGTTTATGGGAATGATAAATCCTTTGCTACTCAATTGCTTAAAAAGATGATCTATTAAAGCTAATCGCAGTAAACCAGTGTCAGCCCTTTTGAGCCTCATGAACCCTATGATATAATTGTTAAGTACGACATGTACTTACGCTTGCTTTATTTTTCTATACATTGGATAAAAATCCGGATGGGTACCAGATTGTTGGTTTGGAGGAGTTAGGCTTGTGGTCAAACAAATACCGTCGTCCTCGTGGATTTGGAGTCTTCACCGGAAGATCGGAGTCAACTTTTCATTGTCTTTTTACTCTCGAGGTTATTTTTCCTTTTTACTAATACGTTATGTAATAAGTATTGTCTCTTGATATTATCCTTATTTGTGGCTATATGTGAGATTTGACTTCTGGGCTCACATATAGTGTGTATCCGGTTTTGTCTATAAAACCGGTGCTACATTTGTATGCCATGTATGGATGTATGTGTGGTGATATATGGTTCAGATCAATCGATGTGGTTTACGTGGTGATTAAGAAGTCGTTCTCTCAAGATTAGAAGTCGAGAATTGGAAGTAGAATATTGAAAGTTGAATACTAAAGGCTTTTGAGCGTATTGCTTTGGGGGAAAAGCAAGTTAAGGCAAGTATAATACGGGGCTCCCTGTTACCTATTCACTTTAATGCAAACTCAATTCATGTGCATATGTTAATGAACCGACTGAAGTCTATTTACCTTGATATTGATTATCCTGTCCTTGATTTACCTATGGGTTTTGCATGTGGGTAGTATACCGGTTTACTCCAACTAATATTGACTAAAGAATACAATTAAAGATATATGCAACATGGTATTAAAAGATGCTTTTTAGCAACATGGATGTAAGGGCTAGAGCATTGAGTCTTTTTGGGTGCTCTAGTCGCCCTCCGTAAGGATCGAATCTTAAAGTGGCAATCCGGGACTTACTGACATGCACCACGAGAACTACATGGCTCTAGTCTTAGCCTAGTATCTTGATCTGCTTTTAGTTCATCGCCAGCTTCTTGAAAGGGCAAGAGGGGCACTAGTTGGTATGTTTCTTTTCCCGCTGTAGGTGTGTATTATGCCACGCACCATAAGTGCCACTCCTAGAGGGGGGGCTACATATGGCAGATGGCTAAAACCTTAGCATTGCTACTTATTAGAACGACGGTGAAAAGCTTCAGAGTGATCCCCGCCGACTTATCTTGGAAGTGAGTCAAGAGGCTGATCACCTTGGGCAAAGGGCAATCACGGCTCATGGTGAAAGTGTACAAACTCGCAGAGTATAAATCGATATATCACCGTGTGCTCATGGACACAAGCGGCCTAGATCCTTTCGAGATAGGTGGTTCTATGGATGGTTTGGGATATGATCAACCTTGTTGTTAAATATACTTCGACCTTGGGAGCTTAAGTATAACCTAGCGACACAGGTTTAACAAATAAAATATGACCAACTAAAGTGCTTACAGCAGATTCAAATTAGTGTTCAGCCCTTTGAGCCTTGCATCCCTCATGTTATACCTGTTGAGTATGGTGCGCTCACACTTGCTTTACAATCAACAAAAAATCCTCGGATGGGTACTAGATGTTGGATCAAGTGAAGAGTTTCTTGTGGAGTCCATGAGTACCAGGCGAGCGCTCCCCAGTCAACCGTCCCAATGGAGTATGGAGTCCCAAAGAGAAGATTAAGAATAGTTTTCGCTATGCTTCTGTAATAGTTGTAAGTCCTGTTGTAATTATATTCGATATGTAATAAAGCATTGTTCTTGATATTCTCCATATTTGTCGCTATATGTGTCGTGTGGACATCCTAGGCACACATATAGTTAGCGCTTGGTATTCTTCGGAAAACCGAAAAGTGCGACAATTCTCGCCAAGTACACTCCATAATCAAATGGCCTTGTTAAGAAGAAGAATAGAACACTCATTGATATGACAAGATCTATGCTTAGTGAGTACAATGTGAGTCAATCTTTTTGGGCTGAAGCTATCAACATAGCTTGCTATTGTAGCTACCACCTCTATTGTCACCCATTAAAAGAGAAGACACTATATGAGCTCTTGAATGGTAGAAAGCCCAACATTACATATTTTCGGGTCTTTAGTTGCAAATGCTATATCTTGAAGAAAGACACTAGATTGGGCAAGTTTGACAAGAAGTGTGATGAATGATTCTTACTTGGATACTCCACTACAAGCAAAGCATATAGAGTTTAGAATTTGGCAAGTGGTACTCTTGAAGAAGTTCATGTTGTCGATTTTGATGAAACCAAGAGTTCACAAGAAGAGAATGAGAACTTAGAAGATGTTAGAGGCATTCAACTTTCAAATGCCATGAAGAACATGGATGTTGGTGAATTGAGGCCTAGGCAAGTGAATAATGACGAAGATGATCAAGTGCAAGTGCTCTCTAACTCAAATGTGCAAGATGATACAAATCAAACTAGTACAAATGGCTCTCATGATAATGAACAAGATCAAGTGGCTAGTTCATCATCTCAATCTAATGATCAAGCAAGTGCAAGCAATGAAGTTCCAATACTTCAACCAACCAATATTGCAAGGGATCATCCATTGGATACTATAATTAGAGATATTTCTAGAGGTGTACAAACGAGATCAAGATTGACTTTATTTTGTGAGCATTTCTCATTTGTGTCATCCATTGAACCAAACAAGATAGATGAAGCATTGAAGGATGTTGATTGGGTGAATGCTATGCATGAAGAATTGAATAACTTCACAAGAAATCAAGTATGAAAATTAGTAGAGAGACCAAAGGGACACAATGTGATTGAAACCAAATGGGTTTTTAGAAACAAGCAAGATCAAGATGGGATAATAGTAAGGAACAAAGCAAGATTGATAGCACAAGGATATATATAAGTTGAAGGTCTTGACTCGAAGAAACATATGCCCCGGTTGCTAGATTGGAAGCAATTAGAATCTTGTTAGCCTATGCTTGTGCCCACAACATCAAGCTCTATCAAATGGATGTCAAGAGTGCATTTCGCAATGGTTATATCAATGAAGAAGTATATGCTTTGAGCAACCTCCTAGTTTTGAAGATGACAAAAAGCCCAACCATGTGTACAAGTTGAAGAAGGCTTTGTATGGCTTTGAAGCAAGCACCTAGAGCATGGTATGGGAGATTGAGGGACTTCCTACTCTCTAAAGGGTTCATGATGGGCAAGGTTGACACCACTCTTTTCACCAAAAAGATTGGCAAAGACTTATTTGTGCTGTAAATCTATGTTAATGATATCATATTTGGATCAACCAATCAAGATTTTTGTGAAGAGTTTGGAAAGATGATGGCTAATGAGTTTAAAATGTCCATGATTGTAGAGTTAAGTTACTTTCTTGGTCTTCAAATCAAGCAATTGAAGAATGGTACATTTGTGAGTCGACGGCCACTGTAACACCTCTGGTGTTATGAGCTTGCTTAGCACCTAGGTTAATGCCTAAGAGAAATTAGCAAAACAAGTTTTCAGGTTTAAAAGTTTAAAACACATATGGGATGACGAGTGAGGCTTAGGTGGCTCACTTTGATGGACTAAACTAAATATATGAGTTAATTCACTTAGTGCGTAAAAGTATTAAAAAATGTCCGATAACGATTCTAGCAAGTAAATGGCGAATGGCTTGTTTATTTGATTAAGCATGAGAAACAATTTTTATAAACAAAATTTGTTGAAAGTAAAATTTGCTAAATAATAAAACCTTAGGGCTTTAGTTATGCTTATAAATGCATAAAGTTGTTTTAGAAAATGAATTTTTGGAAATTAAAATAATATAAAAATAAAAAATCATATCATCAGTAAGATATGAACATCGTGAATATGTTGCTATGCTTGTTCGAGTGCCAATGTGATGTTTGTTAGTTTTAAAATAATAACGAAAGTGCCGCTGGCCACTCATCTCACCTACCTCAAATCGGAGACGACGCCAAGACGTTATGAGATAGGACCGAGCTTGCTGGCCTTGCTGGCTGCTTGCTCTCCCTCCCTCTGCTGACCTTGCCTTGCTGGCCACTCAGTTTACTCCAACTAATATTGACTAAAGAATACAATTAAAGATATATGCAACATGGTATTAAAAGATGCTTTTTAGCAACATGGACAGAAGTGGGCTAGAGCATTGAGTCTTTTTTGGGTGCTCTAATCTGCCCTCCGTAAGGACTGAATCTTAAAGTGGCAATCCAGGACTTACCGTACAGCCACGAGAACTACATGGCTCTAGTCTTAGCCTAGTATCTTGATCTGTTTTAGTTTAATTGACTGCCTTCTTGAAAGGGGCAAGGGGGGGGGCACTAGTTGGTATGTTTCTTTTCCCGCTGTAGGTATTTATGCCACGACCATAAGTGCCACTCCTAGAGGGGGGCTACATATGGCCAGATGGCTAAAACCTTAGCAATTTGCTACTTATTAGAACGATTGGTGAAAAGCTTCGTAGTGATCCCCGCCGACTTATCTTGGAAGTGAGTCAAGAGGCTGATCACCTTGGGCAAAAGGGCAATCACGGCTCATGGTGAAAGTGTACAAACTCGCAGAGTATAAAATCGATATATCATTTTGTGCTCATGGACACAAGCGGCCTAGATCCTTTTCGAGATAGGTGGTTCTATGGATGGTTTGGGATATGATCAACCTTGTTGTTAAATATACTTCGACCTTGGGAGCTTAAGTATAACCTAGCGACACAGGTTTAACAAATAAAATATGACCAACTAAAGTGCTTACCGCAGTTCAGTCGTGTCTAGCCCTTTGAGCCTTGCATCCCTCATGTTATACTGTTGAGTATGGTGCGCTCACACTTGCTTTACAATCAACAAAAATCCACGGATGGGTACTAGATGTTGGATCAAGTGAAGAGTTTCTTGTGGAGTCCATGAGTACCGGTAGCGCCCCCCGATCAACCGTCCCAATGGAGTATGGAGTCCCAAAGAGAAGATTAAGAATAGTTTTCGCTTATGCTTACGTAATAGTTGTAAGTCCTGTTGTAATTATATTCGATATGTAATAAAGCATTGTTCTTGATATTCTCCATATTTGTCGCTATATGTGTCGTGTGGACATCCTAGGCACACATATAGTTAGCGCTTGGTATTCTTCGGAAAACCGAAAAGACAATTCTCGACCAAGTACACTCCATAATCAAATGGCCTTGTTAAGAAGAAGAATAGAACACTCATTGATATGACAAGATCTATGCTTAGTGAGTACAATGTGAGTCAATCTTTTTGGGCTGAAGCTATCAACATAGCTTGCTATTGTAGCTACCACCTCTATTGTCACCCATTAAAAGAGAAGACACTATATGAGCTCTTGAATGGTAGAAAGCCCAACATTACATATTTTCGGGTCTTTAGTTGCAAATGCTATATCTTGAAGAAAGACACTAGATTGGGCAAGTTTGACAAGAAGTGTGATGAATGATTCTTACTTGGATACTCCACTACAAGCAAAGCATATAGAGTTTAGAATTTGGCAAGTGGTACTCTTGAAGAAGTTCATGTTGTCGATTTTGATGAAACCAAGAGTTCACAAGAAGAGAATGAGAACTTAGAAGATGTTAGAGGCATTCAACTTTCAAATGCCATGAAGAACATGGATGTTGGTGAATTGAGGCCTAGGCAAGTGAATAATGACGAAGATGATCAAGTGCAAGTGCTCTCTAACTCAAATGTGCAAGATGATACAAATCAAACTAGTACAAATGGCTCTCATGATAATGAACAAGATCAAGTGGCTAGTTCATCATCTCAATCTAATGATCAAGCAAGTGCAAGCAATGAAGTTCCAATACTTCAACCAACCAATATTGCAAGGGATCATCCATTGGATACTATAATTAGAGATATTTCTAGAGGTGTACAAACGAGATCAAGATTGACTTTATTTTGTGAGCATTTCTCATTTGTGTCATCCATTGAACCAAACAAGATAGATGAAGCATTGAAGGATGTTGATTGGGTGAATGCTATGCATGAAGAATTGAATAACTTCACAAGAAATCAAGTATGAAAATTAGTAGAGAGACCAAAGGGACACAATGTGATTGAAACCAAATGGGTTTTTAGAAACAAGCAAGATCAAGATGGGATAATAGTAAGGAACAAAGCAAGATTGATAGCACAAGGATATATATAAGTTGAAGGTCTTGACTCTGAAGAAACATATGCCCCGGTTGCTAGATTGGAAGCAATTAGAATCTTGTTAGCCTATGCTTGTGCCCACAACATCAAGCTCTATCAAATGGATGTCAAGAGTGCATTTCGCAATGGTTATATCAATGAAGAAGTATATGCTGAGCAACCTCCTAGTTTTGAAGATGACAAAAAAGCCCAACCATGTGTACAAGTTGAAGAAGGCTTTGTATGGCTTGAAGCAAGCACCTAGAGCATGGTATGGGAGATTGAGGGACTTCCTACTCTCTAAAGGGTTCATGATGGGCAAGGTTGACACCACTCTTTTCACCAAAAAGATTGGCAAAGACTTATTTGTGCTGTAAATCTATGTTAATGATATCATATTTGGATCAACCAATCAAGATTTTTGTGAAGAGTTTGGAAAGATGATGGCTAATGAGTTTAAAATGTCCATGATTGTAGAGTTAAGTTACTTTCTTGGTCTTCAAATCAAGCAATTGAAGAATGGTACATTTGTGAGTCGACGGCCACTGTAACACCTCTGGTGTTATGAGCTTGCTTAGCACCTAGGTTAATGCCTAAGAGAAATTAGCAAAACAAGTTTTCAGGTTTAAAAGTTTAAAACACATATGGGATGACGAGTGAGGCTTAGGTGGCTCACTTTGATGGACTAAACTAAATATATGAGTTAATTCACTTAGTGCGTAAAAGTATTAAAAAATGTCCGATAACGATTCTAGCAAGTAAATGGCGAATGGCTTGTTTATTTGATTAAGCATGAGAAACAATTTTTATAAACAAAATTTGTTGAAAGTAAAATTTGCTAAATAATAAAACCTTAGGGCTTTAGTTATGCTTATAAATGCATAAAGTTGTTTTAGAAAATGAATTTTTGGAAATTAAAATAATATAAAAATAAAAAATCATATCATCAGTAAGATATGAACATCGTGAATATGTTGCTATGCTTGTTCGAGTGCCAATGTGATGTTTGTTAGTTTTAAAATAATAACGAAAGTGCCGCTGGCCACTCATCTCACCTACCTCGTCGGTACGACGCGCACGTTATGAGATAGGACCGAGCTTGCTGGCCTTGCTGGCTGCTTGCTCTCCCTCCCTCTGCTGACCTTGCCTTGCTGGCCACTCAGTTTACTCCAACTAATATTGACTAAAGAATACAATTAAAGATATATGCAACATGGTATTAAAAGATGCTTTTTAGCAACATGGATGTAAGTGGGCTAGAGCATTGAGTCTTTTTGGGTGCTCTAATCGCCTCCGTAAGGACTGAATCTTAAAGTGGCAATCCGGGACTTACTGTGATGTACCACGAGAACTACATGGCTCTAGTCTTAGCCTAGTATCTTGATCTGTTTTAGTTAAATTGCCACTTCACCGAAGGGCAAGAGGGGGCACTAGTTGGTATGTTTCTTTTCCGCTGTGTGTATTATGCCACGACCATAAGTGCCACTCCTAGAGGGGGGGCTACATATGGCCAGATGGCTAAAACCTTAGCTTTTGCTACTTATTAGAACGATGGTGAAAAGCTTCAGAGTGATCCCCGCCGACTTATCTTGAAGTGAGTCAAGAGGCTGATCACCTTGGGCAAAGGGCAATCACGGCTCATGGTGAAAGTGTACAAACTCGCAGAGTATAAAATCGATATATCAGCTGTGCTCATGGACACAAGCGGCCTAGATCCTTTTCGAGATAGGTGGTTCTATGGATGGTTTGGGATATGATCAACCTTGTTGTTAAATATACTTCAACCTTGGGAGCTTAAGTATAACCTAGCGACACAGGTTTAACAAATAAAATATGACCAACTAAAGTGCTTACCGCAGTTCAGCCGTGTCTAGCCCTTTGAGCCTTGCATCCCCTCATGTTATACACATTGAGTATGGTGCGCCACACTTGCTTTACAATCAACAAAAATCTCGGATGGGTACTAGATGTTGGATCAAGTGAAGAGTTTCTTGTGGAGTCCATGAGTACCAAAGTAGCGCCCCCAGATCCAACCGTCCCAATGGAGTATGGAGTCCCAAAGAGAAGATTAAGAATAGTTTTCGCTATATGCTTCGTAATAGTTGTAAGTCCTGTTGTAATTATATTCGATATGTAATAAAGCATTGTTCTTGATATTCTCCATATTTGTCGCTATATGTGTCGTGTGGACATCCTAGGCACACATATAGTTAGCGCTTGGTATTCTTCGGAGAAACCGAAAGTGCGACAATTCTCGACCAAGTACACTCCATAATCAAATGGCCTTGTTAAGAAGAAGAATAGAACACTCATTGATATGACAAGATCTATGCTTAGTGAGTACAATGTGAGTCAATCTTTTGGGCTGAAGCTATCAACATAGCTTGCTATTGTAGCTACCACCTCTATTGTCACCCATTAAAAGAGAAGACACTATATGAGCTCTTGAATGGTAGAAAGCCCAACATTACATATTTTCGGGTCTTTAGTTGCAAATGCTATATCTTGAAGAAAGACACTAGATTGGGCAAGTTTGACAAGAAGTGTGATGAATGATTCTTACTTGGATACTCCACTACAAGCAAAGCATATAGAGTTTAGAATTTGGCAAGTGGTACTCTTGAAGAAGTTCATGTTGTCGATTTTGATGAAACCAAGAGTTCACAAGAAGAGAATGAGAACTTAGAAGATGTTAGAGGCATTCAACTTTCAAATGCCATGAAGAACATGGATGTTGGTGAATTGAGGCCTAGGCAAGTGAATAATGACGAAGATGATCAAGTGCAAGTGCTCTCTAACTCAAATGTGCAAGATGATACAAATCAAACTAGTACAAATGGCTCTCATGATAATGAACAAGATCAAGTGGCTAGTTCATCATCTCAATCTAATGATCAAGCAAGTGCAAGCAATGAAGTTCCAATACTTCAACCAACCAATATTGCAAGGGATCATCCATTGGATACTATAATTAGAGATATTTCTAGAGGTGTACAAACGAGATCAAGATTGACTTTATTTTGTGAGCATTTCTCATTTGTGTCATCCATTGAACCAAACAAGATAGATGAAGCATTGAAGGATGTTGATTGGGTGAATGCTATGCATGAAGAATTGAATAACTTCACAAGAAATAGTATGAAAATTAGTAGAGAGACCAAAGGGACACAATGTGATTGAAACCAAATGGGTTTTTAGAAACAAGCAAGATCAAGATGGGATAATAGTAAGGAACAAAGCAAGATTGATAGCACAAGGATATATATAAGTTGAAGGTCTTGACTCTGAAGAAACATATGCCCCGGTTGCTAGATTGGAAGCAATTAGAATCTTGTTAGCCTATGCTTGTGCCCACAACATCAAGCTCTATCAAATGGATGTCAAGAGTGCATTTCGCAATGGTTATATCAATGAAGAAGTATATGCTGAGCAACCTCCTAGTTTTGAAGATGACAAAAAAAAGCCCAACCATGTGTACAAGTTGAAGAAGGCTTTGTATGGCTTGAAGCAAGCACCTAGAGCATGGTATGGGAGATTGAGGGACTTCCTACTCTCTAAAGGGTTCATGATGGGCAAGGTTGACACCACTCTTTTCACCAAAAAGATTGGCAAAGACTTATTTGTGCTGTAAATCTATGTTAATGATATCATATTTGGATCAACCAATCAAGATTTTTGTGAAGAGTTTGGAAAGATGATGGCTAATGAGTTTAAAATGTCCATGATTGTAGAGTTAAGTTACTTTCTTGGTCTTCAAATCAAGCAATTGAAGAATGGTACATTTGTGAGTCGACGGCCACTGTAACACCTCTGGTGTTATGAGCTTGCTTAGCACCTAGGTTAATGCCTAAGAGAAATTAGCAAAACAAGTTTTCAGGTTTAAAAGTTTAAAACACATATGGGATGACGAGTGAGGCTTAGGTGGCTCACTTTGATGGACTAAACTAAATATATGAGTTAATTCACTTAGTGCGTAAAAGTATTAAAAAATGTCCGATAACGATTCTAGCAAGTAAATGGCGAATGGCTTGTTTATTTGATTAAGCATGAGAAACAATTTTTATAAACAAAATTTGTTGAAAGTAAAATTTGCTAAATAATAAAACCTTAGGGCTTTAGTTATGCTTATAAATGCATAAAGTTGTTTTAGAAAATGAAATTTTGGAAATTAAAATAATATAAAAATAAAAATCATATCATCGGTGAAGATATGAACATCGTGAATATGTTGCTATGCTTGTTCGAGTGCCAATGTGATGTTTGTTAGTTTTAAAATAATAACGAAAGTGTCATTGCCACTCATCTCACCTACCTACTCGCTTGCATGACGACGCGACGTTATGAGATAGGACCGAGCTTTTTGGCCTTTGCTGGGTGCTTGCTCTCCCTCCTCTCTTGACCTTGCCTTGTCGGGCCACTCGGTTTACTCCAACTAATATTGACTAAAGAATACAATTAAAGATATATGCAACATGGTATTAAAAGATGCTTTTTAGCAACATGGATGTAAGTGGGCTAGAGCATTGAGTCTTTTTTTGGGTGCTCTAATCGCCTCCGTAAGGACCGAATCTTAAAGTGGCAATCCGGGACTTACCGCATGACAGACCACGAGAACTACATGGCTCTAGTCTTAGCCTAGTATCTTGATCTGTTTTAGTTAAATCGCCAGCTTCTTACCAAAGGGCAAGAGGGGGCACTAGTTGGTATGTTTCTTTCCTGCCTGTAGGTGTGTACTATGCCACGACCATAAGTGCCACTCCTAGAGGGGGGCTACATATGGCCGGATGGCTAAAACCTTATGTTGCTACTTATTAGAACGACCGGTGAAAAGCTTCGTAGTGATCCTGCCGACTTATCTTGGAAGTGAGTCAAGAGGTCGATCACCTTGGGCAAAGGGCAATCACGGCTCATGGTGAAAGTGTACAAACTCTGCAGAGTATAAAATCGATATATCACCGTGCTCATGGACACAAGCTGCCTAGATCCTTTTCGAGATAGGTGGTTCTATGGATGGTTTGGGATATGATCAACCTTGTTGTTAAATATACTTCGACCTTGGGAGCTTAAGTATAACCTAGCGACACAGGTTTAACAAATAAAATATGACCAACTAAAGTGCTTACTGCAGATTCAAATAGTGTTCAGCCCTTTGAGCCTTGCATCCCCTCATGTTATTGTTGAGTATGGTGCGCCACACTTGCTTTACAATCAACAAAAATCACGGATGGGTACTAGATGTTGGATCAAGTGAAGAGTTTCTTGTGGAGTCCATGAGTACCAAAGTAGCGCTCCCCGACCAACCGTCCCAATGGAGTATGGAGTCCCAAAAGAGAAGATTAAGAATAGTTTTCGCTATGCTTCTGTAATAGTTGTAAGTCCTGTTGTAATTATATTCGATATGTAATAAAGCATTGTTCTTGATATTCTCCATATTTGTCGCTATATGTGTCGTGTGGACATCCTAGGCACACATATAGTTAGCGCTTAGTATTCTTAGGAAAACCGAAAGTGCGACAATTCTCGGCCAAGTACACTCCATAATCAAATGGCCTTGTTAAGAAGAAGAATAGAACACTCATTGATATGACAAGATCTATGCTTAGTGAGTACAATGTGAGTCAATCTTTTTGGGCTGAAGCTATCAACATAGCTTGCTATTGTAGCTACCACCTCTATTGTCACCCATTAAAAGAGAAGACACTATATGAGCTCTTGAATGGTAGAAAGCCCAACATTACATATTTTCGGGTCTTTAGTTGCAAATGCTATATCTTGAAGAAAGACACTAGATTGGGCAAGTTTGACAAGAAGTGTGATGAATGATTCTTACTTGGATACTCCACTACAAGCAAAGCATATAGAGTTTAGAATTTGGCAAGTGGTACTCTTGAAGAAGTTCATGTTGTCGATTTTGATGAAACCAAGAGTTCACAAGAAGAGAATGAGAACTTAGAAGATGTTAGAGGCATTCAACTTTCAAATGCCATGAAGAACATGGATGTTGGTGAATTGAGGCCTAGGCAAGTGAATAATGACGAAGATGATCAAGTGCAAGTGCTCTCTAACTCAAATGTGCAAGATGATACAAATCAAACTAGTACAAATGGCTCTCATGATAATGAACAAGATCAAGTGGCTAGTTCATCATCTCAATCTAATGATCAAGCAAGTGCAAGCAATGAAGTTCCAATACTTCAACCAACCAATATTGCAAGGGATCATCCATTGGATACTATAATTAGAGATATTTCTAGAGGTGTACAAACGAGATCAAGATTGACTTTATTTTGTGAGCATTTCTCATTTGTGTCATCCATTGAACCAAACAAGATAGATGAAGCATTGAAGGATGTTGATTGGGTGAATGCTATGCATGAAGAATTGAATAACTTCACAAGAAATCAAGTATGAAAATTAGTAGAGAGACCAAAGGGACACAATGTGATTGAAACCAAATGGGTTTTTAGAAACAAGCAAGATCAAGATGGGATAATAGTAAGGAACAAAGCAAGATTGATAGCACAAGGATATATATAAGTTGAAGGTCTTGACTCTGAAGAAACATATGCCCCGGTTGCTAGATTGGAAGCAATTAGAATCTTGTTAGCCTATGCTTGTGCCCACAACATCAAGCTCTATCAAATGGATGTCAAGAGTGCATTTCGCAATGGTTATATCAATGAAGAAGTATATGCTGAGCAACCTCCTAGTTTTGAAGATGACAAAAAAAGCCCAACCATGTGTACAAGTTGAAGAAGGCTTTGTATGGCTTGAAGCAAGCACCTAGAGCATGGTATGGGAGATTGAGGGACTTCCTACTCTCTAAAGGGTTCATGATGGGCAAGGTTGACACCACTCTTTTCACCAAAAAGATTGGCAAAGACTTATTTGTGCTGTAAATCTATGTTAATGATATCATATTTGGATCAACCAATCAAGATTTTTGTGAAGAGTTTGGAAAGATGATGGCTAATGAGTTTAAAATGTCCATGATTGTAGAGTTAAGTTACTTTCTTGGTCTTCAAATCAAGCAATTGAAGAATGGTACATTTGTGAGTCGACGGCCACTGTAACACCTCTGGTGTTATGAGCTTGCTTAGCACCTAGGTTAATGCCTAAGAGAAATTAGCAAAACAAGTTTTCAGGTTTAAAAGTTTAAAACACATATGGGATGACGAGTGAGGCTTAGGTGGCTCACTTTGATGGACTAAACTAAATATATGAGTTAATTCACTTAGTGCGTAAAAGTATTAAAAAATGTCCGATAACGATTCTAGCAAGTAAATGGCGAATGGCTTGTTTATTTGATTAAGCATGAGAAACAATTTTTATAAACAAAATTTGTTGAAAGTAAAATTTGCTAAATAATAAAACCTTAGGGCTTTAGTTATGCTTATAAATGCATAAAGTTGTTTTAGAAAATGAATTTTTGGAAATTAAAATAATATAAAAATAAAAAATCATATCATCAGTAAGATATGAACATCGTGAATATGTTGCTATGCTTGTTCGAGTGCCAATGTGATGTTTGTTAGTTTTAAAATAATAACGAAAGTGCCGCTGGCCACTCATCTCACCTACCTCGTCGGTACGACGCGCACGTTATGAGATAGGACCGAGCTTGCTGGCCTTGCTGGCTGCTTGCTCTCCCTCCCTCTGCTGACCTTGCCATGTACTGCTCTCGCTCTCTCCCTCGTCTGCTCTGTTGGGTGCCGCTGCTGCTGGACGAGTGCAGTAGCGCCATGTGCGCATGCTCCCTCGTGTCCTTGCATCCGCTGTCTTAGTGGCCTTGGTCATCTAGTGGA
>CAJGYO010000185.1:0-121332 GCA_904845875.1 Miscanthus lutarioriparius
TCCCGGATGGTGGCGCAAAGAGACACAAGGTTTATAATCGGTTCAGCAATCGAGGCCCTACGCCCCGGTCCGAGAGATCGATCTTGTATTCCTTGCACCGGAGTGCTCAGAGTAGGGGTTACAAGCTAGGTGAGAGAGGGGACTAGCCCCTGTGTCTCGGCTGAGTGGTGCGGGCTGCTTGAGGCGTTGTTCCCAAGCAGCAGAGGAGCTGTGCGTGGGTTCTATCGGGCGTGTTCGTCTTTCCGGCCTCCCCCTCGAATGGCCCCAGTCCCTCCCTTTTATACTCTAAGGGAGGACTGGGGACCGTGCACTGTGGTGCTACATAGCGCTTCGTAAATGGGGTGGCGTGTCAAGAGCCACGTAAGTCGGCCTTTGTTGTGGTATGGTCGATGGAGTGGCCCCGTCCTTGTCGTCATGCGGAAGTGACATCTTTGGTCATACTCGGTCTTGTGCGTCGTGGGGCTCGAGACGGCTTGATGCAGACATGGCGGGCGACGTCTTTGGTCGCCGTGTAATGACGTCGAGGGAGCAGCTGACTCTGCATTGCCGAGGCCGAGCCATCGTGGGGGGCTCGGTGGTCATGGACCCTCAGTGCGCCGAGCCGTGAAGCAAAGCCGCCGAGGCCTTGGGGAGTTATTGGCCTGGGTGCGATTCCGAGGCCACGAGCCAGACGCGTGGCTCCCCATGCTGCGTTGTCCTTGGAGCGGGAGTTGGCGACAAAGTGAGGCATGGGTGTCAACCATGTGCACGGTGGATAGCATAGTGACGGGTAACCCCGCCCGATCCGGGGACGGCGGGTCATCGCGTGATGACGTCGTGGGGGCCGTGGCTCAGAGGTGCCGAGGCCAAGCCATCGTGAGGGCTTTGGCGGACATGGGTCCTCGGGTGCCGAGCCCTCGGAGCAAGCTGCCGAGGCCTTGGAGGAATTATTTATTCTCTGGTACGATTCCGAGGCCACAGAGGCCTGGATGTGGCTCCCCACGCTGCATTGTCCTCGGTGCGAGGAGTTGGCAAGATAGTGAGGCATGGGCGTCAACCCATGTGCACGGTGGTTAGTACATGGCGGGTAACCCCGCCGATCCGCCTCATCCCCATCGGGCCATTCTGCACATCTTGTCTGCGGGCATGCGGTCATTGTCGAGGGCAGCGATTTGGATGAGTTGATGCGACCTGACGTTTGCAGAGGGACGGGAGAAGGAAGAGGTAGCGGAGTCTTTGCCGAGCCCGCCTTGCGCGAGACGGAGGGTCGGTGGCCTCGGCCGAGGCCTTTGGCTGGGAATCGACCGAGGCCCAGCGGTGAGGGGCCTCGGCGAATCGGAGAATCGGTGAGGTCCGCGGTGATGAGGCCCAGGCGAGTCGGAGAATCGCCGAGGGCCCCGCGGTGATGGGGCCTCGGGCGAGTCGGAGAATCGGCCGAGGCCAGCAGCGTTTAGCTGGTTTCGATCTTTACGAAATCTAAGCAGTCGTTTTTTGGATCTTGCTTAGGGTACCCCTTCTCACGGTATCCGACACATATGCAGTTGAATATGATTACTTACCTGCATATCAATGCTCAAGATCACTTATGACAAAGAAGTTTGAGGGTTTATTCTTCTCTGGCCAGATAAATGGAACAACGGGATATGAAGAAGCTGCAGCTCAGGTTTATTCATTGTTCTTGCTCTGTTCTTCATGAGTTAATTGCAGTTCGTATGGTTGGTTGAACTAGATTTGCTGGATCCTAATCTTGCTGATTGCTATATATAGGGTATAATTTCTGGAATCAATGCAGCTAGGCATTCTAATGGGAAATCATTAATTATTCTTGAGAGAGAAAGCAGTTATATAGGAACTCTTATTGATGATCTTGTTACAAAAGATCTTAGAGAGCCCTATCGCATGCTAACAAGGTATGGAATTTCAGTATAAAACATTTTTATTATTCATGCTTAAATAACTGACGCTGAAAAATAGTTTTACTCCTGCAGTATATAGTAAGCCTGAGCAGTGTTATGTAACATTTGTGTTCTTTAGTTAATAATTGAGTTTATCTTTTAAGAGGAAGTATTAGGTGCATAACTGGACAAGAGTATATTGGTGCACATATGCATAAACTCAATCTCATCCCTCATCCAGTATGAACAGTCCAAGTGAGAGGTGGAATTCCCTCATCCTCTTGTCCACCTTTTAACTGGATTAGATCCAGTTAGGCCTAAATGAGCCCAAGAGGATGAGAGAACTCCCACCTCAGCTTTGAGCCACTTGGATCCAAGGAATGGGATAACGTTTGTGATTGTGAATTCCTGTAGGCTACAGATATACACATGGTTTTATTTTGGTAACACAAAATTACATGCTGAGTTCTTTGAATTTTATGCTGTCTAATTCAATATGGCTTCTGTGTTCATAAATTTCTTAACCTTTTCCCTTTTTTCTTTGTTTTTGCTGGGGCATTTTCCAGCCGTTCAGAACACCGGCTATTACTTGAGCAGATAATGCTGATAGTCGTTTAACCCTTTGGGACGAGAGATTGGTTTAATAGATGATAGACGCTGGGAGCTTTATCAGTCAAAGCAAGCCCGCATCAAGCAAGAAAAAAGAACGGTTGAAATCTACAAAAGTTCCAGGTGAGCATCATATATTTTCTTAGCTAATGAATAATGACATACTTTTGACATACTGCACCATTCATATTGTTAGATGTCCTAGAATGCATGCATTCAAACTTTTTGACTGCAAATTTACATAAAAATATTTACTTTATCATGAAATTACATAAGTAGATATGTAATCACATTTAAGAGTTTTGGTAACATAATTAGAAAGATAAATGGTCATATGAATTTATTGAAGAAAGTTGATGTCTTAATTGAAAGGTTGACTGCACATGTACTAGAGAATCATGTGTTTTGACTGTAGTTAGTATATAAAATGCTGTTAGCATGGTTCACACGCTCTAGCTCCAATGTTCTGTTATCAGGAGGTGAATTTGCTGCTGAAGTTACTGCAGTATCCAACCAACCTGTAAAGGATTCATCTACACTTGAAGCCATACTAAAGAAGCCACATGTACAATATAAACTCCTTGATAAGCATGGATGTGGAAACGAAAATTTATCTCGAATTGAGAAGGAATGTGTAGAGATTGATATCAAGTATGAAGGTTTCATCGCACGACAACAGAGTCAATTACATCAGGTAATTGCTTATGGTTATGCGATTTTGTTCTGGAGTAGATTTGTGAGGGAAGTAGAACTGCTACAACAATGGTACATAATCATTCAAGATGTCCAACAGTAATGCATTATGCATGAGTTCATTGTTTTGTTTATTTAATTGAAAAGGAAGCTAACTCTTTGTTGTTTGTTTTTCTCTCTGTTAAGATTGTAAACCAAGAACACAGGAAACTTCCTGAAGATTTGGATTACCACTCAATGACAAATCTATCACTTGAAGCTCGGGAGAAACTTTCCAAGGTAAGTTCGGGATATGTAAAAGGAACCTTATGAAAGATAACCTGCAACTAAATAAAAAGCGTTCAGCAGTTCTCCATTTGTTAAGTGCAGTTGTCCATTTCAACTACTAGGCCACATCTTTTCTGAAACTTGGTATCATGTGCAAGAACAAGGTCAAAGTAGACCATATAGACAGTACTGCAGTTACATCTTATTCCATTGTAATAATGTAGATTGGGAGCCAATTTTGTGGTCTCATCTTATCTTAATTGTACCCTGTGATTCATCCGTAGGTGCGTCCACAAACAATAGGTCAAGCTAGCAGAATTGGCGGTGTGAGCCCAGCAGACATGACAGTTCTCCTCATTTGGATGGAGAGCAACCGACGCATGGCTAACCACAGGAGAAAGCAAGAGCAGCTGAGATCAGCTGCAGTCGAGGCGGATGGTTCTTCAGAGGAGGTTGTCCATGCCAGCACTGCATAAACACGGGGAGCTTCTGGCCGATTCATTCAACTGAACCAGGAAAAACAAATTCAGTGAGGCATCCAGGGATTCTGCGCGCTTTTTGGTAGAAGCGATGCAGGAGGCGCAAATGCATGTATGCCTTAAGAGTTTTCAATACTATACAATGAGAGAGCAGATTGTAAAGAATGGCAACAACCGCAATGGAGAGCTCTCTTTGTTCATCTGTGTAACATGGCTTCTAAAAATACTCCTACATGGAACTGAGAGATGATGTCTGCATATATCTAGCTGTATCATCTGAATGTACGTGGTAAAGAAGAGAACACAAGGAAGTACATCTCGGGCCTCTGCTCCTTCGCCACCCTAAGGCCTGATTTAGTTGGTGAATTTTTTTGGGAAATGGTAATGTAGTATTTTTGTTATTATTTGGCAATTAATGTTCAATTATAGTCTAATTAGGCTTAAAAGATTCGTCTCGTGAATTTTGTCTAAACTGTGTAATTAGTTTTATTTTTTATTTATATTTAATGTTTAATGTATGTGTATAAAGATTCGATGTGATGGAAAATCTTGAAAAATTTTGTAAAATTTTGGGAACTAAACATGCACTAATACTGGGAGGAAATAAACGCTGACCAAAGATTGAGAAGCATGTTAACATGCACTAATACTGGGAGGAAATAAACGCTGACCAAAGATTGAGAAGCATGTTAAAGGAGGCAAATTTTGTTTATACTTTCTGAGACATTACTTGCTGATCTATTGATGGATGTTCTTATCTTATTCGTTCGTGTCTTTTTTTGTTGTTCTGAATAGGGTTAAGTTCAATGGAGAGTTCCTAGCCTAGTGTGATTTTTTTTTATTTTTAACACTTTTTTAAACTAATTTTAAATCTAACTGTTTAATTTTTTTTTCTAAAACTAACACTTTTGGCCATGCCTATTTTCATGGCGCGGCGAAACGACTGTGCCGCGCCATGCATAGCGGTGAGAGGGATGATGTGGCGCTGACCGGTGACGTGGCAAGAGCTGTTGCACCGTGGATCTGGGTGCGACACTGTCGCGCCACAGCGCATGGCGCGGCAAGCCACGGGAGGTGCAACAGCAGGGCACTACTGTGCCTGTGCTTACTGTAGCAGCCGATGGAGACGCAATAGGGCACTACCACACATCTGTAACCGATGGAGACGCAATTGCAGGTGCATTATGTGCATGTTGCTTCGAGCGTGCAACCATGCGCTTCCACGCTGGTGGAGTGCTTGCAGTGGAGTGCATGCAAGTTGCCTGCTGCTTTGCAGGTGAAGGGACATGCTGCCCTATTAAATCATCTAGCCTCTAGCTATGCATTGTATGTATATTTATTCTTTTAACAGGAGCAGATTACGTGTTATTGTATCATATTTTACTACTTCTGTTTGGATGTAAGTTCTGTATTCAACTGATGTAAATTGATTATTCGTAAATAAGAATAGTCAGCAAACTATTATCTGATCTTTTTTTGGCCTTTTCTGATTTTCTGTATGTTTTATTTGGTTCCCCTTTGAAATTTTCCAATTTGGCTTCCATGCAAATAATTTGGCTATTTTTTAGTTTTTTATTTATTTTTTGTATGTTTTATTTGGTTCTCGTTTCATATTTTCCAATTTGACTTACATAAAAATAATCTAGTTATTTATTTGTGTTGTTTGGCTAGTTTTTTTTTGTTTATTTAATCAAGCGTTGTATGGATCAGAATCACTCGATTTTTTATCTGTCGCCGATGTTGGGGGCACCGTCAACGTTAGAGTGTCACGGCTCCTAAAATCACTCGTCCCATGAGTAGAGAATTTTTAACTGTCAGTAAACAAAGCGTAAAACTAAGCAACCGAGTGACAGTAGCTCCAGAAAAAACAACTCTTCCAGCGAGCGAGCACGGACTGACAGGCACCACGCGATGAGAGAGAGAGAGAGGGGGAGAGGGAGAGAGATGGAAGGGTGGGGGCGGGCCTGTGCCTGTGCCTGTCAGCCAACAGGTGAACAGAGCAGCAGGCCCAAAGTCCCAAGCGAGCAATCAGCCTTGTTTAGATTGAGGTTTAGAATTAGAATTTAACACCGCATCATTTTTGTTTGTATTTAATAATTATTATTTAATCATAATTTAATTAAGTTTAAAAATAATTTATAATAAAATTATATAATTAGTTATTTTTTTATCTACGTTTAATACTTTATATATGTATCTAACGATTTGACGTAACGGAGAGAGTGAAAAAACTGGAATCTAAACAAGGCCCTCTTGTTGTTTTCCGGTCAGGTCACGGTCACGTGTCTCCAGTCACCACCCACCTCCCACAGTCCCACTGGACTCTGACTCCCCGAAGCAGCAGCGGCGAAGCCTATCTTTTCCCCCTCCCGCCGTACTTTCGTTCCAGATTGCAAAGCGCTCGCGCGCAGCCATGGCCGGCGCCGGTGCACCCGCAGCTCCCCAGGCCGCTCGCCCCGGCTTCGACGTCATCGTGGTGGGCGCGGGCATCATGGGCAGCTGCACGGCGCACGCGGCGGCGTCCCGGGGCTCCCGCGTCCTGCTGCTGGAGCGCTTCGACCTGCTCCACCCGCTGGGCTCCTCGCACGGCGACTCCCGCATCATCCGCGACGCCTACGCGCAGCCGCGCTACCTCCGCATGGTGCGCCTGGCCCGCCGCCTCTGGGCTGCCGCCGAGGCCGAGGCCGGCTACCGCGTCCTCACCCCGACGCCGCACCTCTCCATGGGCCCGCGCGCCAGCGCGGCCCTGGCCGCTGCCGTCGCCAACATCGGCGCCGAGGAGGTTGTGGCCGACGACCTCGGCAGCAGGTGGGGCGGCGCCTTCGCCTTCACCGTCCCGGACCCGTCCGACGGGTGGGTCACCGCGCTCAGCGACCACGGCGGCGTGCTTAGCGCCACCAAGGCCGTGGCCATGTTCCAGTCGCTCGCCGTCGCGAAAGGCGCCGTGGTCAGGGACAACACCGAGGTCGTCGGCATCGACAAGGCGCCCGAGGGCGGCGTCGTGGTGAGGGCCAGCGGCGGCGAGGCGTACCACGGCGCCAAGTGCGTCGTCACGGTGGGCGCGTGGGCGGCCAAGCTACTAGGCTCCGTCTCCGGCGTGGACCTCCCCATCACGCCGCTGCACACGCTGCACCTGTACTGGCGCGTGAAGCCCGGCCAGGAGCAGAGCCTCTCGGCGAGCGCCGGGTTCCCGACGTTCTCCAGCTACGGCGACCCGCCCGTGTACGGCACGCCGTCGCTGGAGGTCCCGGGGCTCATCAAGATCAGCTGCGACGGCGGCCCGCCGTGCGACCCGGACTCCCGCGACTGGCTCGCCGGCGACGCGGAGGTCACGGACCGGGTGGCCAGGTGGATCCAGGAGGCCATGCCGGGCCACGTGGACGCCGCGGGCGGGCCGGTCGTCCGGCAGTCGTGCATGTGCGCCATGACGCCCGACTCCGACTTCGTCATGGACTTCCTCGGCGGGGAGCTCGGGCGGGACGTCGTGGTCGGGGTTGGGTTCTCGGGGCATGGATTCAAGATGGGCCCCGCTGTGGGGAGGATCCTGGCGGAGATGGCCATTGATGGTGACTCCAAGACGGCGGCAGAGGCTGGCGTCGACCTCGGCTTCTTCCGGATCGGCCGCTTCGATGGCAACCCCATGGGAAATGCCAAGAAGGATTAATACTGTAGGAGTGCGTATCTACGGAATTCTTCTCGACGGTAGATGCATTGGAATTGAAATAAAATAAAATGGATGGGAATGTGGACAAGTTTTTGTCCCATGTAATGTTGAACTAGCATTGAATGGAACTTCGTAGTAATGTAAGGCCAAATTTTACTTTACCATTGACCATTGGTGAAACTGATACAGCGTTGCTATCTTGCTGTGACGAACAAAACAGTCCAAGTTGCTGTTACAACTCCTTTAAAAAAAAATACAACCGTATTACGAGGCAAGTATTACTCCTGTTTCGTATTACTCATGTTCACGTATTCCATGAACTGTCAGGTGCGGTTGCCACTACAACTGTCTGGGCTCCTAGTCAGCAGTAGTGGCTGAAGAATAGGCTGAGGTCCGGATCCGGAAATTTATCCAATGTCATGCATATATCTCATCTGGCATGTTCGGCCGGTATGTATTAAAGCCGGCTGATAAGCCGATCTTGGCTGATTTACTGTGAGAGAAAAACACTGTAGATTCTAGTTGATAAGCCGGCTGATAAGTTTAAGCGAACATGTCTAAAGGGGAAAAAACAGCTCATCTGCTCCCTGGATATATCTTCACCCACACGGCTTCATGGGTTCTCTTGCAGAAAAAACAAACACAGATAACAATTTATGCATACCAAACCTGGAATTGAATTGGATTCCGTTTGGACGTAGATATTGGAGATTCTGAAATTGAATTGATACCATTACCAAATCAGGTTAGTATTGGAAATGGACTAAATACCAAATATGTTGTTTGGATGTAGATGAATTTGCTAGCCGAAATCGAGTGACACATCAAATATCATTTCATGTTTTGATGTACACCTCCAGAAATTCACTGTCTTCTTCCCCAATCCCCACCGCTCGCACGACAGCCTCGAGCGCAGAGGTGGAGGCGGCCTTGGCCCCAGCCATGGGCACGCGCAGGTGGAGGCGGAGGTGGCCCCGGCCCCGGCCTCGGCTTCGAGCGCGTAGGGGGAGGCGGAGGCGGCCCTGGCCCCAGCCCCGGCTGCGACGAGCTCGGGCGAGAAGGCGGCCCCGACCTCGGTTGTGACGAGCTCGGGCGCGGAGGCGGAGGTGGGCACGGCCCTGGGCCTGGCCCCGGCGGGTGTGGTGGTGTGCCGCGCCACTGGACGTGGGTCCACCGGCCATGGGGAACAGAAACGGAGTTCGTGCCGCCGGCCATGGGGAAGGGGAGGTGCACCGCCGGCCATGGGGAAGAAGAAGGGGAGGTGCGCCGCCGGCTATGGATGGAGAGTAGCAGCGGGCTGGCCGAGTTGGAGGAGTTAATTCCAGCCAATACAGAGGGAGAGAGCTTCGTATTGGAGACGAGGGAGCACATGCTTCGTGAATACTGGTTGGCATTGAGGATGAATACCAATTCCCAATTCCAAACCATCCAAACAGCTGTATTCGGAGATAGCCAATACCAATTCCAATTCTGAGGCCTGAATATCTACATCCAAACGGGGTGTTAGAGATTTACCAATCCTGAATTTTTATTGCTTATTATACAACTGCTCAAAATTAGAGGAAGGGATTAATAACAATTTCAAATCCATTCAAATAAATACACCATACAAATATTTTAAATGGAAAAATTACTAAAAATTATTTCAATATTAAAGATTTTGACGTATTTTTTCCTATATATAAACTGGAGGGCCCTATCTTACAAAAGGCCCAGACGGTGTTATTTTACATGGGCCGCGCAACCCAACTTAAAAGGCCGACAACCCCCATTTTTCCTGAAGTACCTTGTAACAGAAACAGAATGCTCGTTCCGGGCGGCCCCACCATCCCAATTCCCTCCTCGGCAGTTCCCACTTCCCAGTTCCCACCACCACCCGATCGCCGCGATGCAGCCGGAGCCGCCAACGCCGTCCGACGGCACGACGGCGCTCCGACCGCGCGCCGACGTCACGGAGGGCCTCCCTCGCCACGACGCCGTGTTGTACTGCCCGTCGTGCTGGGCCTACCTCCAGCCCCCGGGGTCCTGGATCCGCCGCGAGCCGCGGTCCTGGATCAGCGCCACGCCGGGGACGGCTGGAGAGGTAGCGAGCATCCACCTAGGCCGCGTGCGCCGCCACATCGCCGGCCTCGGCCTCACGATCGCCGCCGCGAGGTTCGTCTCCACCGACCCCTGTCCCAGGCGCTTCGACCTCCGCATCCACCTCCGCCACGAGCACGAGGCGCTCAAGACGGATCCGCAGCCGCAGGCGCAGGTCGTCGAGCTCACCGCCCACGACCGCCTCTGCGACGCCTGCGTCCGGGTCCAGGCCGACCCGGACCAGTGGCCCGCCGTCGTGCAGGTGCGCCAGCGCGCGTCGCCGTCGTCGTGCTGCCGCCGCCGTGCGCTGAACCACGTCAAGTCGCTGCTCGTCTTGTACTGCGGCAAGGACTCGTTCCTCCGCGTGGACTGGGACGCGGACGCCGGGGTCCTCGACGTGCACGTCGTGTCGCGCGCCCACGCCGACCGCTTCGTCCGCTTCGTCTCGGCCGTCGCGCCCACCCGGGCCGCCGGCACGGCGCGGCGACAGCTCGTCTCGCGCGACGACGAGGGCAGCCCCTACAGCTTCCACGTCATCTCCGTGGACATCTGCCCGGTCTGCGACTGCGAGGACGACCTCGTCCTCCTGCCCGCTGAGGCGTCCCGCGCCCTCGGCGGCCTGGGGCCTCTCGTCCTCTGCATCAAGGTCACCAGCTCGCTGGCGCTGCTCGACACCGGCAACATGCGCGTCGTCGTGGTAGGCGTGCGAGCGGTTCAGGCTCGAGCCCCTGCTCGGCCGCGGCCGCCTCGTCGAGTACGTCGTGCTCGGCGTGCAGCACGACCCGTCCGGCCACGTCGCTGCGCTCGGCACGAGCTTCATGATGTCGTGGGAGCAGGTCGCCCGCGCGTCGGACGTGGGCAAGAAGGACGCCGCCATCTTCACCGTGAAGACGCACCTCGGCTACGATCTGGAGCCCGGGTGCCACGCGCTCGGCTACGACCTCTGCGGCGGCAACGCCTACAGCCATGGCTTGGAGAAGTATGGGCAGAGCCACAAGTTGCCAGCTGCGGTGCTTACTACGAGGTACTACGACGTCGAGGTCGAGGACGAGGACTGGGAGGAGAGCGCAGGCGAGATTCAGGACGGCAGGGAGGGAGGCTGCGGCGGCGAGATTGAAGAGGTTGCCACGGCCATTGGATGCATGGACCTGAATCTTGTCGACGACGAGGACGCCACCATGGCACCATTTGATCGGGTTGTGACGTCACCTCGTTCTTGCTACTTGCTAGCATCTTTCCAATGGTTCTGCCTGGCTGTGCTTATGATCTTGGGGTTTCAAGTAATTCTCGGTTACAATAGTTCAGTACTTCAATGTATGCTAGCTCTGACTTTACATGTTAGTTCAGTACTTCAGTGCATGTGTATCCTGCTCTCATTTTACCTGTTATTATCTGATCTGCGTGTCTTTTGAATGCTTGTCCAATTCAGAAATGCTGTAAGCATCTTTCTCATATACATATTAAATTTTAATTCTTCCGTTTTTCCCCCTCCACACGTTCTGTACTTTAGATATCTGAACAACAAATTCTGGATTCGTTGATAGTTCAATGAGTACAGAGCGCATATTTTTACTTTAAGTGTGCATTTTTTTCTCTGGAATGCACGGGAGAACTACACATCATTTTAGATTAAGAAGGAAAAGGTCTAAATGACCTGTACAACTCTATGGCAAAGAAGTAAAAAAAAAAAAGATTCACCAACGAACCTTAACCACTTATGTCAGTTGTGACCTTGCACTTGCTGGCAAGCATTCGGTTATGCCTTTGGGAACCATCAATAATTTTGATGTTTGAATAATTCCCAGAAAATTTTAATAGTTTAACGCATACATAGCAATATGCTTTCTCTCATTGCATATAGTTTTGTAATTTCCGTATTTAAGTGGATTTTGAATTGTCTTCTAAGTCACAACTCACAAGCAAAACAAAAGAATAGTGTCGGGGACCAATAGTAGGGTACCCGAAGAGGAGGAGCTAATGTCCATCAACGTTGATTCATCCGCGCGATCAAGAGCGCGATTACACCGCTCGCCGGGTCACTCCTCGTCCGTCGACCGAGACCATGGGCCCCGCCTCGAGCTGGCTCCCGAGGGTTGACTCCTCTTCGCCCGACGTCTGAGGGCAGACTCCGTCTCGCTCGACCCCCGAGGGCCGGTTTCGCCTCGCCCGACGTCTGAGGGCAGACTCCGTCTCGCCCGACCCCCGAGGGCAGGCTCCGCCTCGCCCGACGTCTGAGGGCAGACTCCGTCTCGCCCGACGTTCGGAAGCTGGCTCCGCCTCGCCCTGCGTCTGAGGGCAGACTCCGTCTCGCCCGACGTTCGGAAGCTAGCTCCGCCTCGCCCGACGTCTCAGGGCAGACTCCGTCTCGCCCGACCCCCGAGAGCTGGTTCCGCCTTGCCTGATGTCTGAGGACAGACTCCGCCTCGCCAGACATCCGGGGGCTGGCTCCGCCTCGCCCGACGTCCGGACGGTGGCTTCGCCTCGCCCGACGTCTGGAGGGTGGCTCCGCCTCGCCCGACGTCCGAAGGGTGGCTCCACCTCACCCGACGTCCGGGGGCTGGCTCCACCTTGCCCGATGTCCAGAGGGTGGCTCCGTCTCTCCCGACGTCCGAGGGGTGACTCCGCCTCGCCCGAAGTCTGCACACTGCTCCTTCATAACTACGTGCGCGGATAAGGCAGGGCACTCAAGTCAACCGCAATACCAAGGACTATACCCTGCACGCCTGTAGAAAAGTACCGTCAGGATATGACAGGACGTGCGCTTTAAGCCCTTCCAGGCATGTCAGAGCCCGAACAGTATTGTAGGCGTCGACATTTGTCTTACAGTGTTGTGGGCGCCGTCATTTGCCCTCGGGCGCGGATCCTGACGGAAGCATACGACAACTGCTACGGTTTAGGTTGAAACTCGCATTATCTACAGTAACGGACGTGCGGTCACTGTGCCGTCTGCTCCCCGTAGGGTCACGGTTCAGCACCCTGGTCCGTCGCACCGCCCGCCGGGGCGGGATGGGACGTGACCACTTGCTGACAAAGCCTCAACATGGCATCATCAGCGGCCATGCACCCAACATGGAGCTAGCCTGGCACCATTTGCCATGTCAACGGGGCTCACTCAGAGGAAAAAGAAGACCCGACATCTTTGAAGGACCTTCCTGGCCTCTGGTTTTTTCTTCTTTCTCCTATTTGTAATCCTTGCTTCCCCTTGGTCTATAAAAGGGAAGGCAGGGAACCCCATTAAGGGGAGATTGATTGAACACACCACGCATCACATCACACAGAGTCGAGCAACAACCAAGCTCTCAGCACCCAATCGACCTTTCCATCAGAGACTTGGGTTCTTTCCCTCTCTCGCCCGTTTGTAACCCCTACTATGAACTTTTTGGTGCTAATAACATGAGCAGCAGCCACGAACTGGACGTAGAGACATTCTGCCCGAACTAGTATAAACCTTGTGTCTTTTTAGCACACCATCCGGTCTAAATGCACAATAATGCAAATTTACTCGTTGGTGTTTACTTGAAACACCAATAGTTGGCGCGTCAGGTAGGGGACCTTTGCGTGTTCTGACATTAACATCAGGCCACGGATGGCTAGCCATGGAATCAGCTAGGTTCCGGGCGCACACGTGCACTTCGGTGACCTGGACTTCATCGTCACAGTGGGAGGAGAGTTGGCATTGGCTCACGCCGCCATCCAACCTCTCCCCTCCATCGGCCTCAACTACGGGAGGCTTAAGCGCCAGCTCAGCGTCTTCCTAGGACCCCAGTCATCCCAGGAGGACCCATGCCACCTTATTTTCTCTGACGCCACCGACATGGTGCGGCTCGCCGGAGGAGAACCCCTCTCTCCGGAACACCCCACACAGAGCGCCCTGACAGCACTTCCGTTCGGTCTCCGCAATGCCGCGGTGACCATTAGCCACCTTGTGGCACGATGCATGGTTTCACCGCCCACGAACGACGAGTTCATGGGGATGATCTAACATGTTGCGGAGTCATTCCACGACCTCCTGGCAGAAGAGCTAGTCTCCCTCTGGCTCTGATTCTAGTAGGGGAAGCCACCACCCCCCTCGTGAATGCTTCATGATGGGTACCCCTGAGGGGCACGTCGAAAGCGTCCACGAGGGGGAGGCTACCCCAACAAACGGCCTCGACGATGAGGCCGAGAGGGAAACAATGATCCCGCCACGAATGCTGGTGGAGTAGCTGAAAGCCCAACACCGAGAGATCGAGGAAGCAGACTCTAGCTCGAGCAGGAATGCACGGAGCTCGATTGGGAGATCGAGTGCCGTGGAGAAGATGGGCGCGCCCGCGCCATGGCCCACGATGTGAATCGGAGGATCATCGCCGATGATGATGCCCTTCCTCACTTCGCCCGGGCGAGCCAGAACATCGCCGCCGCCACGGCCTTGCTCCATGGCCTTCCAGAAGCCACGACGCCCATGGATCATCGGGCCCACCATGAGATTCGCACACTGCTCGAGTGCGTGGCGGCGCAGCAGGCCGAAAGCTCATTGTCTCGGCGACGCGAGCTCGATGCTAGCCAGCGCACGCCCTCGAAGCGTCCCGTCAGGGACATGTTGGTCCACCAGGAATCACAAGGAAGTAGGCAGCACATCGCGCTCCTGGTGCGTCAGCGTCTTGGCCGCAACTGTGACGCGCGCAACACCCTCGACGCCCATAGACACGCCTACGATGACCTGAGAGAGGGAGCCAGACGCGGCTATCACCCTTATCATGGCGAACGCTACGCAGTGGTAAGGACCGAAGCCCAAGCCCTAGCCTATCGGGGCCTCAGGCCTTCGGCCGACACATCCTCAATGCTACCTTCCCGCCAAGGTACCGACCACCAACCAATATCCCGATGTACTCTGGGGAAACAAACCCCGGACTATGGCTCGAAGACTATCGGCTTGCCTATCAAGCCGGTGGTGCGAATAATGATGACTGCATTATCCGCAACCTTTCATTGTTCTTGGTCGATTCGGCAAGAACCTGGTTGGAACACCTTCCGCCAAACATAATCCAAAGTTGGGCGGACCTGAAGGAGATCTTCGTGGGAAACTTCCAAGGCACATACAAGCGCCCTGGAAACCCGTGGGACCTCAAGAACTGTTGGCAGAAGGCCGAAGAAACCCTCCGTGGGTACATCCGGCGCTTCTCCCGATAATGCAACGAGCTCCCTAACGTCGCCGACACCGACATTATAGGAGCTTTCCTGTCCGGGACCACCTACGAGTCTCTGGTTCACAAGCTGGGACGTAAGGGCCCGCGAACCACCATGGAACTTTTGGACATCGCCACCAGCCACGCCTTGAGCGAGGAAGCGATCGGAGCCATCTTCGATCGCCTCGATGGCAAGGTGAGGCGAGACGAGGACGCCGACGAAGGCACCTCCAATCATCCTGCCAAAAAGAAGAACAAAAAGCAACGGCGCGAGGGCTCGCTCGTGGCCGCCGCTTAAGGGAGAGGTGGTCGGAAGCCCGTGGAGGGCACTCTGAACCATTTTAAAAAACTACTCGAGGGGCCATGCCCAAACCATGCTTTCCCGGTCAAGCATCTGTACAAGGACTGCAGCCTCATGCAGCGGTTCTTGTTCGGAGGCTCCAACAAAGGGGAGCACAGAAAGGACCCTGACCTCACCGTGGACGACACCGAGGAGAAGGATGACAACTTTCCAACACCGGATGGCTGCCTCATGATCTTCGGAGGATCGGAGGCCTACGACTCCAAGCGCCGCCAGAAGATCGCACGTCGTGAGGTCTATGCGACCGAACCGGCCACACCCGCCTTCCTCCGGTGGCCAGAATCTGCCATAACCTTCGACCGGACCGACCATCCAGAGAGCATCCCACAACCGAGGAGATACCCGCTCATGGTCGACCCGATCGTCGATACGAAGCGCCTCACCAAGGTACTGATGGATGGGGGCAGCGGCCTCAACATCCTGTATGCCAAGACGCCCGACGCCATGGGCATCGACCGAGCGCGTGTGCGGCCAACCAGAGCGCCTTTCCATGGTGTCGTGCCTAGAAAGCAGGCCTTGCCACTTGGGCAGCTCGATCTGCCCGTCACCTTCGGAGGGCCGTCCAACTATAGGACGGAGACCCTCACCTTTGAAGTGGTTGGGTTCCACGGAACCTACCACGCCATCCAGGGGCGACCATGCTACGCGAAGTTGATGGACGTTCCCAACTACACCTACCTCAAACTAAAGATGCCGAGCCTAGGTGGGATAATCACCATTGGCACCTCCTTTCAGCGCGCCTACGAGTGCGAGGTTAAGTGCTGCGATCACGCCGCAACAATCGTCGCCTCCACAGAGCTCCTGGCCCTCAGGAAGGAGGTCGCCGAAGAAGCACCCGACCCTAAGCGGTCAATCGGGTCCTTCGAACCAGCGGAGGGCTCTAAGGAGGTCCTCGTGGACCCCGGGAGCACCGAGGGCAAAACGGTGCGTATTGGTAGCACGCTTTCCTCTAAATAGGAAAGCGCGCTCGTCGGCTTCCTCCGCGCCAACAAAGACATCTTCGCGTGGAAACCCTCGGACATGCCAGGTATTCCGAGGGAAGTCACCGAGCATACCTTGAAGATCCGCCTAGGCTTCAAGCTGGTGAAACAACGCCTACGTCGCTTCGATGAGGGGAAATGCAGGACCATCGGCGAGGAGATCGCAAAGCTTTTGGCGGTCGGATTCATCAAGGAAGTGTACCACCCAGAGTGGTTAGCCAATCCCATTCTTGTATGAAAGAAGAGTGAGAAATGGAGGATGTGTGTTGACTATACGGGTCTCAACAAGGCATGCCCAAAGGATCTGTTTCCTTTGCCGCGCATAGACCAGATAGTTGACTCTACCTCGGGGTGCGAAACCCTCTGCTTCCTTGATGCGTACTCCGGGTACCATCAAATTGCAATGAAAGAATCCAACTAGCTCGTGACATCTTTTGTCACCGCCTTTGGATCGTTCTGCTACGTCACAATGCCATTCGGTCTAAAGAACGCTGGGGCTACATACCAGCGTTGTATGCTCAAGTGCTTTGAGAACCTCATCGGGTGGACTGTTGAGGCCTACTTTGACAACATCGTGGTCAAATCCAAACGGGCGGACCATCTCATAGCCAATCTTGAGCAAACCTTTGCAAAACTCTGAGCGAACGGCATCAAACTCAATCCTGAGAAGTGTGTTTTCGGGGTCTCGATGGGCATGCTGCTTGGTTTCATTGTCTCCGAGCGTGACATCGAAGCCAACCTGGAGAAGATCTCAGCCATCACGAGGATGGGCCCGATTCAGAACATAAAGGGGGTACAACGGGTTATGGGGTGACTCACCGCACTCAGCCGCTTCATCTCACGCCTCGGTGAATGAGGTCTCCCCCTTTATCGACTTCTGAAGAAGGCCGATCACTTCAAATGGACTTCCAAGGCCTAGGAAGCACTTGACATGGTTAAGCAGCTCCTGACAAAAGCCCCGATCCTGGTTCCTCCTACCAAGGGAGAACCCCTTCTGCTCTACATCGTGGCCACCATGCAAGTGGTCAGCACCGCCTTGGTAGTAGAGCGGGAAGAAGAGGGGCACGCCCTCAAAGTATAGTGCTCTGTGTACTTTATCAGTGAGGTCCGATCCAACTCAAAGACTTGCTACCCCCAAATCCAGAAGCTTTTGTATGCTGACCTCATCACTAGGAGAAAGCTACGTCATTACTTTGAGTCACATCCAGTGACTGTCGTAGCGTCCTTCCCCCTCGGTGAGGTCGTCCAAAACTAGGATGCCATGGGAAGAATCGTGAAATGGGCGCTCGAGCTGATGGGTCAGGGCATTGCGTATGTCTCATGGACAGCCATCAAGTCTCAGGTGTAGGCTGATTTCGTCGCGGAATGGACCGAGGTCCAAATGGCAGCAACAGTCATCGATCAAGAGTACTGGACAATGTACTTCAATAGATCGCTGATGAAGAAGGGTGCCGACGTAGGGCTGGTCTTCGTGTTGCCCCTTAGGGTACGCATGAGGTACATGGTCCGTCTCCATTTCCCCTCCTCCAACAACGTAGCCAAATACGAGGCGCTCATCAACGGCCTACGCATTGCTGTCGAATTGGGCATCCGATGCCTCGACGTTCGAGGGGATTCCTAGCTGGTCGTTGACCAAGTCATGAAGGAGTCAAGCTGCCACGACGCCAAGATGGCCGCATACTGTCGAGAAGTCTATCAGTTGGAGGACAAGTTCGATGGCCTCGAACTCAATCACATCTCGAGATGCCTCAACAAGGCGGCCAACACGCTTGTGAAAGCAGCATCCGGCCGAGAGTTGGTGCCAATGGGCATCTTCGCCATTGACCAGCACAAGCCCTCGATTTGCTACGAGGGGTTAGAATAGGGCGATGACGGTCCTAAAGTCATAGAGCTCGAAGAGGACCCAACGACGGAGCCTGACCCTTTGGTCGACTGGAGGACGCTCTACCTCGACTACCTCCTCCATGACACACTGTCGACTGACATGATAGAGGCTTGATGGCTCGCACGTCGCGCCAAGTTTTTTGTTCTTGTGGAGGGCGAACTCTACAAGCGAAGTCACACTAGGATCCTGCAGCGCTGCATCTCCTTCGAACAGGGGAAGTGTTTGCTAAGCGATATCCACAGTGGGATCTGCGGTCACCACTCCGCACCCAAAACCCTGGCCGAAAATGCGTTCCGACAGGGCTTCTACTGGCCTACCGTGGTAGCCGTTGCTGAACAAATCATACGCACCTGCGAAGGGTGCCAGTACTATACTCGATAGACTCACCTACCAGCCCAAGCGCTCTAGACGATCCCCATCACCTGGCCGTTCGCAGTCTAGGGACTCAATCTGGTTGGACCGCTCAAAAAGGCACCCGAGGGCTACACTCACTTGCTTGTCACCATAGACAAGTTTACCAAGTGGATAGAAGCTCGACCGATCTCCACGATCAAATCTGAGCAGGGCGTAGTGTTCTTCCTCGACATCGTCCATCGCTTTGGAGTCCCAAACTCCATCATCACGGACAACAACACGTAATTCATCGGAAAGAAGTTCCTTCGATTCTACGATGAATACTACATCTAGGTCGATTGGTCCGCCATCGCGCATACCTGGATGAACAGGCAAGTCGAGCGCGCAAGCAGCATGGTCCTTTAGGGCCTTAAGCCTAGGATCTTCAACCAGTTGAACAAATTCGACGTGCGCTAGGTCGCCGAGCTTCCTTTGGTACTCTGGAGCCTGAGGACAACCCCCAGTCGAGCCACCGGCTACACGCCCTTCTTCATGGTCTATGGTTCTGAGGCCATCCTCCCAACCGACCTCGACTATTGTTGGTACAGAAAGTGACCAACTAGTGAATATTTATAGTTTTGCTGTACGTTGTGATCGGAGGTGGCCTAGCACTCAATGACACAAGATTTATAGTGGTTCAGACAACGTGCCCTACGTCCAATTTGGGTCGGTCCATGACTTCATTCCTGAGCCCAGGTGCTCGAAGTCTGCAGTGGGGTTACAAACAAGAAGGAGAAAGATGGGGGGTACCAGAGGCCCGGTCGGCTCCGGTCGGAAGGGCCGAGAGCGACGGGAACTCCGCTATGAGCTAAGTGTTCAAGCGTGTGCTTGAGGTCCGAACCTGGCGGTTCTGTGGTTGTGAGCTATTGGACTAATGAACCTAAAGGAACTGAGCTTGAATGAATTCGGTCCCCCTTGTTGGAGGGAGTGCATCCCCTTTTATAGATGAAGGGGATGGCTTTACAGGTGAGAGGGAGAGGGTACGGATGCTTTTAAGCCTTGTTGCCCATGCCGACGAGGATTGGATAATGGTAGGCGCCCACAACACTATTGATGTCACTGTAGAATGTCAGGTGCACGTGGGAGGTTACGTTGTCTTCTTCAGGAAGGGTTGATGTCGGTACCTGCAAAATACTGCTTGCCCAGAGGCACGTGAGGAGCCTCACCACGTTTACCGGGCATGGTGAATCTGGTGCCTACAACACTATTGATGCCTAGAGTCATGTGAGGGGCTTTTTGCCGTACGGGAGTCCAACGGCGCCTACAATACTGTAGGGATAAATGTCAGTGCCTACAATATTGTTTGTGTCAGGGCGGTTGTGGAGCACTGTTCCCACATATGTATAGGGTATGGTCCCTGTACCGTGGTTTGACTCACATGCTGCCTTCTCTGTTCGTCCCTGGTCCCTTTCGAGCGGGCGAGCGCTCCGGTCGGATAGATGGGCCGAAGTAGTTGATGAGCGGGCGTTGCTCTTCTTGCGCCAGACCTTTTGGTCGGTTGTTGGACCGCCCTTTTGCCCTATTGTTTTTAGACTCTCGGGTCGAGCCTTGGCGTGGAAGCCGGTCCCCGAGGGACCCTGGGTTTATGAACCCGATAGGAGCCCCCGAGCCCCTGGGCGATTCGGGTAGAATCGTTCGGGGATTTTTGTCTTACCGGTGGGTGCGCGTCAGCGCACCCGTGGGTGTAGCCCCCGAGCCCCCGGGTGGTTTGGGCAGAACCGGCTGGGGGGTTTTTCTGCGTTGTCAACGGGGGAGGTTTTTTTGTTGTTCGACGGGTGCGCGCGAGCGCACCTGTGGGTGTAGCCCCTGAGCCCCTGGGCGGTTCGGGCAGAACCGTCTGGGGGGTATTGTTTTTAGCGGGCGTGTGTGCATGGTTTTAGTCTGAGATGGATTCTTGTCTAACCAAGGCATCGTTGTGCAGCCGAGGCGTTTAGGTGCGGGGATTGGATTGAGACAGAACTTTACTGATCCCAGCATCGATGCGCGTCGTGGATCAGGTGAGAAAGTTAGTTCGGACCTGAGAGAGCTCACTGATCCTAGTGTCGATGCGCGCCGTGGGATCGGGTGAGGGAGTTAGTTTGGGACGATCCCTGACGTCGGTGCACGCCGTGGATGGAGACAGCTTAGTTCGGATGCAACAGAGCTCGCTGATCTTTGGCGTCGATGCGCACCGTGGGATCGGGCGAGGCGGAGTCGCGAGCGGACCCAGGCGTCGGTTCGCGCCGTGGATCGAAAGAGTTAGTTTAGTTAGCTCAGGAATCGGTCTAGCCGAAGCTCGTGGATCCTAACGAGGCGAGTTCGGGGTCGTGGTCCCAGGGGTCTGGAGCGCAGTCGGAAGTGAAGTCGTATGATGCGAATTCGGGGTCGCGGTCCTAGGAGTCTGGAGCACAGTCAGAAGTGAAGCCGTATGACGCGAGTTTGGGGTCACGGTCCTAGGAGTCTGGAGCGTAGTCGGAAGAGAAGCCGTATGACGCGAGTTTGGGGTCGCGGTCCCAGGAGTCTGGAGCGTAGTCGGAAGTGAAGCCGTTTGAAGCTGAAGCATAGTTAGTTGGTTAAAGATCGAACGAGGCGGTGCTCGCGGATCCTGGCGTCGGTGCGCGCCACGGGACCGGGCGAGTCGGAGTCGTGGATCTGGCTAGTTCGAGGTCGCTGTCCTTGGCATTTGTCTTGAGCCCCCGAGCCCTGTCGGGCCTTCTTGGGGGTCGATGTGAGTTATGTGCGTTACCCCATCCTCGGTTCCTCACAACCGGAGGGGCTGAGTTTCGTCGCTTGTCCCGATCGCTCGAGCCCGAAGACTAGCTCGATGAGTTCGCTAACGGGAGTGATCGAGAGGAATCCGGGTCCGTCATTCGTGATGGGGTCGGCATAGCCCTCTTGTGACATTCCACTACTCCTTTACCTGCAACACGGCAGATGCCTAGGTTGTTCTGGAGACCGACCCGGGTGGCCTAACGGCCTCCCCTCGATGGAGATTCTGTGGGCCTAGCGAGAAGTTTAGGATCGAACGAGAAGGTTGAGATGACCCAGTCTGTCGAACCGGGCGAGGGCCGCACGGTGCTCATCTACGATTTTCTCCCCTAGCTCTGTTGGTTGCTCATGTTGAATGAGGCAACCGCCGCTTCATGACGCAATACGGAGCGTTTTGATGCATTTCGCTGCGCGTGCGATGCTTAGTTCCCGAGCCCCAGGCGATTTAGGGCCCGAATCGTCCGGGAGGCGCGGGCGTATGGAATGAAATGCGCGTATGGATGTATGAAATGATCTATAACAAAATAGAGGCGGTTTGATAGTGTCGACACATAATTTTTGTCTCCGTGCCGAGGACACACGCAGCAAGCCAGAAGGGTCCGCTCGATGGAGCAGATCCGCCTAGCTTCAGCGCAAGGGTGGTCGATCCTACGCAATCCTCCCGAGACATGCCAGTCAATTGACCCTATAATTGATAAGGAGAGAAAGCTTATCAGTAATTAAGGGCGAAACGTGCCGGTGTTGCCAGACAGTCCCGAATGTGCGGCTCTGAGAGCAGATATGAGAGGAGATCGACTAAATAGTCGATTCTAGCATATTCATAAGAATAAATCGGTTAAAGCTTATGGGGTTGTGTAAGAAGAATCGGTTATCATTCAGAATAAATATCATTTAAGCAAACATTAATAAATGACAATAAGATATCAATGATGATCGATTTAAACTGAGCCAATGATTACAAGTAACCGAACCCCTTTTTATATAAAGAAACAATTCAACACCACTTAACCATTTAATAAAGATAAATCTAATGAACATGTTAGATCTCATCTATCGCCATGACCAGTGGGGCATGAGGCAGAATCATGCAGGCCGTAGAAACAATAATAGACTCGACGACCCTAACTCATTGCTAATATTAGTGGGGCATGAGACAGAATCATAAAGGTCGTAATACAATAATAAGATCATGGGGCTAACATATCTTTCAACTTATCTCTACTTCAATGGTCTTGTAATGTGAACTGTTCGTGAGAGCGTTCGATATCGGCTAAACAGCCGATTCAGGCATAGCGCATAGTTAAGGTCATACCTTCTCAGGAACGGATCTATCAACTAACGATCCCCACTCCACGGTGCTAACAATGGGGTGAGAGGAAGAATCCCACAGGCCGTGATAACGGGCCATGGAACGGTTTTCGCTAACCAATAGATCTGCTCAAGATCGAACATGCCTTAACCGCACACTATGCACGATTAAGATTGATATAAAACAGCCGATAAAAACATAACTCGTCATTTAAGATGTAGATTAGATTAGTTTTAGATTAGCAAATGATGGGTTAAATAAGATATAAGGCCAATCCAGATCAATCTCAATCGGGCAGAGTGATATTGCTGTAATTAGATAAACAATGAAAGCAATAAGCAATATCGGTAACTTAATGAATCTACCAAAGACTGTCATTCAAAGGTAGAGCCGATAACTTGACCTTGATCTAGTTCAAGCAGTGGGGTGTGAGGTAGAATCACACAGGCCATACTTGAACTAAGCAAGAGTCGATAACTAGCCTATACCAGAGTCGCAGTGGGGGTCGACCGGATCGATGCAGCCATACGAACAGAGGTATAAACCATGACAGTACTTACAGACAAGCAGTGGAGGTCGACCGGATCGATGCAGCCGTACTTGCTGAAGAACTTGCCGAGATCTACTATACTCCTACTCCTAAGGGGTGGCCGGAGCCAAAAAAGTAAATTGACTTGTATTTGATTGATTGATTGTGTTTTACAATAGCCGGGGTTTGATATTTATACCCGGTGTCTAGACATGAGTCCTACTCGAGCACGATTTGTTACAATCTTTGGCATAAAAAAAAGAAAACATTCCTAATTTAAGATAACTTGGACTCTAATCTTTCCCTTTTTGTAGAGTCCAGCATGTCTCATCCCAGCGCCGATCATAGCTTTTGTCGTTATCCGCTAGAGCCATCTGAAGAAAGCCGATTCTAGTGCTGCATCCGAATCAGTTGTTTTCGATCTTCACGCAATTGATCCTTTGCTGACATGGTTTTGGGAGCTTTTGAGCCTCTAAAATCCTTCTCCCAAATTCTAGTGTAAACAAATAGTGTTTACCTTGACGACTAGAGTGACGGGGCTCGGAGAGCTTCAGTCGGAAACGTTCGACCGGGACCCATGCTCGTCGTTCATGACAGAGTCGGCATGGCCTACATGGGGCATCCCTTCGCTTCCTGCCTATGTCTTGGTGTGGATACTGAGTGATTTGATCGACTCAGGGGGCCGGTTGGTCTCCCGGCGGAGATTTTGTTTTTGGTCTCCCCAGGTCTGTCCTGGGGAAGCCGGGAGCCGCCTGCGTGCGGTGGCGCTTCGATTCCTGTGCCCATCGTGTGGTAGTGGTTGATCATGCGGTAGTGGTGGGCCATGGCCAAGTCATGTCCCTTCTGATCATGAGTCGTTCCGTTGGGTAGAGCACGCCTCATCGGTCAGGGCACGTCTTATCTGCATTAAATGGAAAAGAGAGAGGTTTTCTCGCTCCACCGTTCTGCCTTCCCCGATCGACGCGTCCTTCCCTAACTGTTGTTTCCTTTTCCTTAAGTAGGAGAAGTGAGAGGGTTTTCATCCCGTTCTTTTGCCTGTTCCTCCTCTGCCGCCGCCTTCCCTTCTCCTTCTTGTCGTGAGTGTTCCTAAGAGCCACAGTGGTTTCTAGGAAAGAAAGGGGAGAGAGCCAGGGAGGAGAGAGAAAACTCACCGATCCTTTTGTGATCTGGAGCGAAATGTCGGACTAGAGGTCGTCCAACATGAGGAAGTCGGTACTGAAGGCCTTCGTCAAGAAGGGGTTTCTATCGCCACAGGAGGTGGTGCACTGGAGGGTCTCTAGGAGGGAGGAGTTCCCGCAACCTCGTCCCGACGAGGTGGTTTCTTTCCTTACCTTTCATGAGCGCGGATTAGGATACCCCGCGCATTGGTTCCTGCGTGAGCTCCTTAACGAGTGGGGTCTAGAGCTGCATCACCTTAATCCGACGGGGGTGCTGCATATCGCCGGCTTTGTCACCGTCTGCGAGGCTTTCCTCGGGATGGAGCCGCACGTGGATTTCTTCCGGCGGCTGTTCTCCGGGAGGACCATGACGGCGGGGAGTTCGGCCGAGACCGCGCCGATGGGAGGTTTTGCCCTGCAGAGGAAGCCGAGCGTGGGAGATTCATACCCCACGTACACCCCCTGTGACTCCAACCGGGGGTGGCACAGGGAGTGATTTTACATCAGGAATCCGACGGGGGCGCCGTTTCCGGTGTTCACCGGTGGGAGGCCGGAGAAGCCAAAAAGTTGGTCGTGGGGTTGCGCCCGCCTAGAGAGGCACAAGGTGGAGGCCATCGAGGAGGAGCTGTAGAAGCTCGTAAGGTGCGGCCTTGATGGGGTGCGGGTGTTCCACACCCTCTTCCGCCGCTGGGTTGTGCCATTGGCGGAGAGGACGCGGCTGATGTGGATGTACGGTGGCCGGTCGGACCCGGACCATGTGTCGTCGAAGGACCTGCTAGACGATGAGGTCTGGAGTCGCCTTGGCGGGGTGCTGCAACTAAGGCCCGAGGATACGGTTGTGGGGAAACCCATACCATTTAATGCCTCGGTCGTGTCCAAACTGGTATGATCCCTTATTTTGTTCGTGTTTCTTCTTCTGCTTTTCTTGTTTCTTGATCCTAGGCCATCCGTTCCATAGGGGCTTGAAAGGTACAAGTCCCAGCCGCACCTTCCTAAGGGACCAAAGGGCAGGGCCTAGCAGGCCGCCTAGAAGGAGGCGGCAGACGCCTAGAAGAAGGAGAGAGCTAGGGAGGTTCGGTGAAAGCAGGAGAAGGAGCAGGAGGTCGCCCAATGCGTGAAAGCCAGGGAACATAGGAGCAACGTCGAGTCGGAACTCGCATCGGATGATCCTATGGATTTGGACGACATGGTCTTCTCTGATGAGGAGGAGAGTTGGGAGGTTGTTGTGACCTCGGTGGAGCGTCGTGACCCTACGGCGACGTCCGCTGGTGAGGAGCAGGAGGCCGCGCGGCGTGCGGAGGCTCCTACGTCGAGGAAGCGTGCGGCAAGTGCAGACGCCGTCGGTGGACGGGTGGCGAAGCGGACGTGGTCGCCGCTCCCTTCGGTGGTGTCGCCGGTCCCATCGTCGCCTGTGGCGGACGCGGCTGAGCAAGCCGGGTGGTTCGAGGAGCGGACTAGCGTTTGTGCGGCAACGGGACCGATGTCAATGCCTGACTCATAGCCGGAGGAGGCCCTACCTACCGTGGGTGCGGTCGAGCAGTCTGGGTGGTCTGAGGGGCAGACTGGCGCCCGGACGATGCGCGACTTGCAGTCGGAGGATGCTCTGCCCACTGCTCCGGTCGGGGAGTCCTGAGCCGGAGGTCATAGTGACCCACACGTCGGGCAGGAGCCGGTCGGGATGACTCCGCCCTTGTCTGAAGTGAGGGGGCGCGGGTCGCAGTCTGGGAGCGGTCCTCGTCCCGTGGGTCCGTTGTCGTTGGAGCCCGCCTTCAGAGTTGTGCCGCTCACCACCCGGTATGTTTCCATTTGTTGCTCTTCGATCTTTTGCTGGTCGAGTCTTTTTGGAGTGTGACTCACCTATAATTTCCGTCAGCGGTCGGGGGATGCCGGGGTTGAGGATCGCCCCGACCCCCATGTAGGAGACTTGGAGGCCCACCCTGCAGCGTGCTACGGTGAGCAATGGGGGTAGCAGGGTGGCGGCGGCAAAGCCTTCCCTCTCGGCGGTGGTGCCCCCCGGGGCGGCTGCTGATAAGGCGGCAGCGACAACATCGGTGTTGGCGGCGATCCCGGTGCCGATGGCGGGGGTTGCGTCGGAGGTAACTCTCGTGGCCCCTCCTCCGCCGGTCGCGGTGGAAGAGACGATGGAGGGCGAGCTCCCTATCTCGTCGGGTGGAGGGCCGCACGGCTTATCCTTACCGTCGGAGCCGAAGGTGTCAGAGGGAAGTGCGGCCGGGACGGAGTTGGGATGCCCGGTGGTGTTCCATGCGAATGAGGTGGTGAACATCCCGTCTGACGACGAGGTGGATATCACAGCGGAGGCGCCGGTGTCGCCGCGGGAGCTGGTGGTGTCGCCGTTGGAGCTGGCGGTGGTCCAGTTGGAGGCTGGGCCATCCGGCGGTTTGCCGGAGGGTGACCTAGAGTGGCCTTGCCTTAGGACCCATCGAAGGCGCGGTTCGTCCTCTGGGATTCCCAGGAGCGTCAACTCTAGGACATTTTTTGGGGGCAAGGGCATGCCACGGTGTCCAAACTCATCAAGCTGTCCATGAAGCTTGAAAGCGCCCAGAAGCAGGCTTAGTTTGCTTGGCAGTTGGTTGAGGTCGACCTGTAGCTTGCCGCGGAGGTGAGTTTCTGGTACTTGTCCTTGCCCTTTGAATCTTTTGTCGGTTGTTTTTTGCATGCTTGTTTTTCATAGAATGTGAGGAAGATGTCGTCCCGCAAGTCTTACTTCCTCCGGACGGAACACGCCCGGATGGCCGAGCTCGAGCGTCGGGTAGGGTCCGCTTGCCACGAGTCCTAGGACTGGGCGGCCAAGCTCATCGCGGCACGGGCGGAGGGGCAGCGTGCAGCGGAGCGGGCGACTGCCGCCGAGCGAGGGCTCGAGGCGACGAAAGCCCACCAGGCGGAGACTGTGGTGGGGTTGCGGGCATCCTTGGCGAGCTCCGAGGCTACGCTTCAAGAGGCCTTGGCGGCCCTTGAGTCGGGGCGGAGTGCTTTGGCATCGGAGCGGGCCGCCCTGGAGTCGGTGCGGATGGCCCTGGAGGCGGAGCGGAGGGCCCGGTTGGAGGCGAACCAGGAGGTGCTCGTGCTCTGAGGCCGGGTGATGGGGACGGAGGAGGCGAACACCCGGTTGTGCGCGTAGGCGGCTCGACAGGCAAAAGAATTCTCCGCCCTTGAGAACTCTCGCGCTGGTACGTACCCTTTCTTATTTTTCGTTGCGTTGGTTTCTTTCTTCAGCCTGTTCCTGAGCTTGTCGCCCTTCCTTCAGAGCTGGATGGAAAGGTGAAGACGTTGGAGCAGGACCTGGAGACGACCAAGGCGACCCTCAATCGGAATGCGGAGGAGCTGGCCAAGTCCCATGAAGAGCGACGTGCTCTTGAGGGGGACCTTGACCAGATCCGCAATGTCGCCCAGCTCGTTGTCTCGGAAGTCTTTGGGTCGGTGCCAAGCACTAGCGCGCCTGCTGTCTAGCTGGCGGAGGTCCCAGACACGGTCAAGGACCTTGTCAGGAGCGGGTTGTTTTACGGAGCGTCAGGGGTGCTGACCTCGGTGGCGACGCACCACCCGAATCTGGACTTCGCCACTATCTGCAGCGGGTATGCTGAAGGCCTGAGCATGGGGGACATCCAATCGATCGGGGAGAGCTTGCTGCCACATGCGCGGTCGGTGTCAGAGCAAGTCTCTACCGAGTGGGTGATGGATGTTCACCATGAAGACATGGCCCGAAGCATGCATGGGGAGGATGCTTCCGAGCCTACGGATAGCACAGAGCCTGGTTCGGGGGGGAACGTCGCCTCGGCTCTGATCGAGCCTAACGTCGTGCCGCCGGGGAGTGAGCAACATGCATCTTCGTCGGTCGTGCCACCAGCAGATGCCACCAGGCCGGTTCAATAGCTTGTTGGATATAAGTAGTTTAGTGAATGCAAAAAAGTTTAAGTTTGTGGGGGAGCCCCCATGTAAACATTTTTGTGTGCTTAACAGTTATAATGGTATTTTGTTTTCTGTGATGGAGTCACTCCATTTGGGGAAGCTTGTTCCCTTTTGTTCCTTGGCTTTCCCTTAGCATAACTTTGTTTTTTATTTCCTTCTTTCTCGTACCTACCCATTTGTCCCATAGGCTGCAACCTCGGGAGCCTAGGGCATGCCCGCGAGGATCAGCTGCCTGTAACCGTAGGAAAAGATGGGGTGCGATTGGTCGGAATTTTTAAAGCAAAGCTACGTAAGGTAAATTAAGGGAATGAACCACCCCTTTGTTAGGGTAGGAAGGAATTTCTCCACACGACAGTAAACAAAATAGAGAGGTAGTAGTGCCCCCTAGTGGAGCCCCCGAGCGCCCCGAGCTGAAAAGTGTTCGGGTCGGGGTGTTCTTACATGAGCGTACGCTAAGTAAATAATGGTAAGACTGAAACATAGGGGAAGAAAAAATGACATAGCTATTCCAAGGTGCTCGGAGAGAGCATTGTCGTTGTTGTCCTTCAGTCGGTAGGAGTTCGGTCAGGTCACTTCATCCTTCGGTCGTCTGGATCCTTGCCCGCTGCGCCCCTTCTTCGGTTGCTGCCTCTTTGCCTTTTTCTTTCCTTGGCATGCCAGTCTACCTCAGCAGGCGCTTGAGGAGCTGGCAGTCCTTGTAGAGATGTTTGACGGGATAGTTGTGGTTGGTGCACTGGCTCTCCATGAGCTCATGAAAGTGGCCGAAGGGTCTTGCTAGGGTTGAGTGCCCGCGCGATCCGCCGTAGCGACCAACGTGGAGTTGGCCGGTCGACGACGATCCTTTTTGTTCTTTTTTCCCCTCTGCGTGGAGGGGCCCTCGTTTTGATCCTGGCACTTGGCCTTACCTTTGCCGTGGCCTCCATTGAAGCGCGGTGAGAACAACACTTGCTGGGGGTGTTGGGCAATGGTTGGTGGCCCTAGGCCATCAGTGCTAGGACTCCGGTCGCCGCTGCATGTGCCTTGGTTTGGTCCGAGCCATGCGTAGATAGGCAGTTGGTGAGGAGCGATCGTCAGGTCAAGACGAGGTGCCGTTGCGGCCTCATATGCCGTGCTCAGCGGTTGTTGCGGTGATAGGGTGTAGTGCCCCATCTACTGCGTCCTTGTTCCCCGAACGGGGAGCGAGGTTGCGAGTCGGTGTCGTGATACGGAGCACTCCGCTTGTTGAACAGTGGCGGTCTCCACCAGTGCCCGGAGGTTTCGGTGGATCGCCTGTTCACGAGGGTCGTTCGGCTCGGACAGGCCACGCAGGAGCATTGCCGTGGCAGCAATGTTCTCACTGGCCCGAGCGAACTACGGGGGATCAGTCCCCCTAATCGGGGTGTTGCACTGGACCTGATGGGCATGACTCCGAGCGTCGTTCGCCAGTCTATGCGCACGGGGTGCAGTGTGGTGCGCCGAGCGTGCTGGTGCAGCCGGTGGCTGATGCGACCACTGTCGTCGTAGATCCTCCCCGTGCTCATGTGTGAGCTCAGGGGTCTCCGCATGAGGGCCCAGAGGGGCATGAGTCCATGAGGACTCTGTTACCCCTGGCGACTGCTCCGGAGCGTTCGCCATAGCGCACTCGCGGGACGGATGGTGGCTAGGTGCCACGTCGCCGATGCTGGAGCCATCACTCCCGACGTCGTCATCCATGATGTCGAGGAAATAGGTGGGAGCATAGCTCGCCATCCCCATGAACTCAGACATGAGAGGGAGCGGCGCCATAATCTTTTGGAGCCCCCGGGCGCATGCGTCCGCAGGAGAGACGAGGCCATAGGGGAACCGGTCATACGGGGACAGCGACGGGGACAATGGCAACCCTTCGGGTATTTGGCGGAAGATAGACATAGTAAGTGAATAATAGCATGCATATTACTCACAACGGGGTTTGAGCAGAGAGTTTGCTCGGAATGAAGCGCAGATGCCGCACCGTCGAAGTTGCACGTCCCGGAGTCGATGGAGGACATCTCTCCGATGGGTGCCGGGTCGCGAGTCTCCTCACGGAGGTGGAGTACATCGAGCCGGTCAGCGACGAGGTCCAGGCTTCCAAAGAGGAAGCCCTGGGATGGCTCAAAAACGGGTGGAACCCGCATCCCAGCAGGCAAGGGTACGGGAGATTCCAGCGAGCCGAAGCGAATTGTATTGCCCGAGCCCGCCACGGCGGGGGTGGCGGAAAAATGGGCCATCCGATGACCAAAAAGTGTTGAACGTACAACGTCCTCCCCACGGACGGCGCCAACTATCGGTACAGAAAGCGACCAACTAGTGAATATTTGTAGTTTTGATATACGTTGTGATCGGAGGTGGCCTAGCACTCAATGACATAGGATTTATACTGGTTCAGACAACATGCCCTATGTCTAGTTTGGGTCGGTCTGTGACTTTATTCCTGAGCCCAGGTGCTCGAAGTCTGCAGTGGGGTTACAAACGAGAAGGAGAAAGATGGGGGGTACCAGAGGCCCGGTCGGCTCCGGTCAGAAGGGCCGAGAGCGACGGGAACTCCGCTATGAGCTAAGTGTTCAAGCGTGTGCTTGAGGTCCGAACCTGGCGGTTCTGTGGTTGTAAGCTATTGGACTAATGAACCTAAAGGAACTGAGCTTGAATGAATCCGGTCCCCCTTGTTGGAGGGAGTGCATCCCCTTTTATAGATGAAGGGGATGGCTTTACAGGTGAGAGGGAGAGGGTACGAATGCTTTTAAGCCTTGTTGCCCATGCCGACAAGGATTAGATAATGGTAGGCGCCCACAACACTGTTGATGTCACTGTAGAATGTCAGGTGCATGTGGGAGGTTACGTTGTCTTCTTCAGGAAGGGTTGATGTTGGTACCTGCAAAATACTGCTTGCCCAGAGGCACGTGAGGAGCCTCACCACGTTTACCGGGCATGGTGAATCCCGGCGCCTACAACACTATTGATGCCTAGAGTCATGTGAGGGGCTTTTTGTCGTGCGGGAGTCCAACGGAGCCTACAATACTGTAGGGATAAATGTCGGTGCCTACAATACTGTTTGTGTCAGGGTAGTTGTGGAGCACTGTTCCCGCAGGTGTACAGGGTATGGTCCCTGTACCATGGTTTGACTCGCGTGCTGCCTTCTCCGTTCGTCCCTAGTCCCTTCCGAGTGAGCGTCCCCGGTCGGATGGCCCCAGTCGGCTTCGGTTGCGCCAGTCGGAGAAGAGCGGCGAGTAGGGTTCTTACGTACCCTGGTCGAAGAGACGCGGGGTCGGAGTCGGAAGTGGTGCTCAGGGCAGGCCTTTCGATCAGAGAGGCCATCTAGAGGCGGTTGGAGCCCGAAGCGAGCACTCCGGTCGGATAGATGGGCCAAAGTAGTTGATGAGCGGGCGTTGCTCTTCTTGGGCTAGACCTTCTAGTCGGTTGCTGGACCGCCCTTTTGCCCTGTTGTTTTTAGACTCTCGGGTCGAGCCTTGGCGTGGAAGCTGGTCCCCGAGGGACCCCGAGTTTATGAACCCGACAACTATGGAGCGCCAAGGATCAGAGCATACGACGAATAGGGAGCTAAGGCATCCCACGAGGATGCCATGGACCAGCTGGACGAAGCGCGCAACGTCGCCCTCCTCCGCTCGACCAAGTACCAACAGGCGTTACGACAGTACCACAGCCAATGAGTGTGGGGCCGAGCCTTCAACATCGGGGACCTGGTCCTCCACCTCGTGTAGAGTAACAAGGACCGCCATAAGCTCTCCCCCCCATGGGAGGGACCATACGTGGTCACGGAGGTACTCTGGCCAGGCGCCTACAAGCTAAAAACCATCGACGACGAGGTCTTCACCAATGCCTGGAACATCGAGCAGCTACGTCGTTTTTACCCCTAATAAATGCACACTTTTTACTTATCAGTTTTGTTATCAAAACTCCTCGATCCGTCGTGACATCCGATCCTAGCAAATAGCAGGGGGTCGAGCCTCACTCGGGGGCTGATATGAGTACATTTATCCTACAAAAATTCTCTGTGTCTGCCCTCTTTACGTTAAGTCCTAGGAGCTAGGATTTTGGGAACAAGCTCTGAGTAAAACTGGACAGATTGTGAGAAACCTACGCCCCAGCGGCTATGGTGCCCTTGCTCACCAGCATGATTAGAGCTAGCTCACCCGCACTCCGAGCTTTTATGACCTTAACTATGGGAAGGGTCGGAATGCACTAAACCTCCTTTACAAAAAGAGGGAGAAGAGCTAAAAAGCTATTCGCTATAACGAAGGGCTCGTCCATTTCTACATAAATTCGACGCTTGGCTTATCTGTCTAACTAAATTCTTGTGTGGGATGTTCTCATCCTCTATTTCCACAGGGAAATCTTGTCTCAACAGGTAATGCGTGTCGATCGTATGGCTTGACCACTAACGAGAAATGGATAAGGAGCAAGCAGGGTCACGCTCATATCAGGGGGAGGCTTTCCGAACCCATCACTCTTACCATCGAGGTAAAACCGGCGCCTAGGTTGTTCGGATGGCTCAACACCGCTGCTGAAAGATAAGCATCCTCACTTGCTTACCATACGTATTAATTCCATTACCGAGCCTCTGACCCTAGCGATGGTAGGGGGTCGAGAATTGCTCAGGGGCTGGCGAGGGTGTCTATTCGCTAGACATTCTCTTTGCCCGGCCCCTCCTTACGTTTAAAAAACTGGAGGCATGGTGTGCGAGCGCAAACTTTGAGTAGGCCTGGTCGGACCGCTAGGACCCTACACCCCAACGGCTATGGCATTTTGGTCCACCAGCACAATCAGAGTCCTTGTCTCCGCACTCCAAACCTTAACCTCCACCTTCTCAGGAAGGACTTGGAGGGGCCTACCTATAGAATCTCCATCAAGGAGAGGCTGTCAGGTCGCCCAAATCGATCAAACGGCTTGGGCCGCTGTCGAATGACAGATACGTCAGAGTGGGTGCCGCCTGATCCTAGATCGAGAGACCAAGGTTCGACCCAAACCTCTAGCCGAGCCCATAGACTCCCCCATTGAATGGGAAGGTGGGTTAAGGAGCAACGGAATGCCCCCCGAGGGCTTTGCCGACCCCGTTACAAGCGACATAACCGAATTCCGTTCGAACACGCCCGTCAGCGAGCTCATCGAGCGCGTCAGCCGAGCCGTCAAGGCAAATGACGTTAACTCAACCCCTCCTATTGCGGAAACTACGGACGACGCGATAGTCATGAAAAATGAGCCAACCCTTGACCAAATCCTCGCCACGTGCAGGGGCTCAAGGAAGGTTGGACTTACAAGGAGACCTAACACACGGTCGTAGAATGATAGCTAAGATCCTAGGGAGAGGGTACATGCGAATACAAGATATGCATTCTCCTAAGTTTCGCTTCCTCCCCTCGATTTTCAGTGACATCCGACCCCAGCAGCGGCAAAGGGGCGGATCTCGCTCGGGGGCTGAAAAAGGTATAAGTATACCTTTTCTAAAACAGTCACCACGTCAGACCTCTTCTTCACGCTAAGCCTAGTGGCAAGGTTTGTGGAATGAATGATTAATCAGGCCTGGTTGAACTACAAAACACCTACGCGTCGGCGGCTACGGTGTCTTTGCTCACCGGCGTGATCGAAGCTTTCCCCTTACACCTCGGGCCCTATGGTTTTAACGAACGGAAGGGTCGGAATATGTGAGCCTTTTCTTATCGCTTACAAAAAGGGAAGGAAACAAATTCAATCAAACAAAACAAAATAACAAAGTTACGAATTTGTTCTTATGATACGTAAGGATTGGCAATTGTCTAGAGTACAATGACACTTATCCGAGATCACCCAACCTAATTGACTAACTATCCCCTCTGGGGGAGAACTATCTCTTCAACATTGTTTGCCAGGTTCCGCGTGATAGGAGCCACCGCCTTCTCTATTTCATCCATCTCAGAGGCTTCGTAGCCAGGCGTGAAGCCAAGGCTCATTGTCTCCAAGTCGATACTGTTGGCGTAGTGGGAGCGGGCGATGGCGAAGGCTTGGGTAATCCTAGAACGAAGAGCTTCCCTCTCGAGCCGGCGCACCCGCGCCGTGATATCTACGGCACGGGCCGCAAGCGAGCTGCTTCCCTCTGACCACACCACCTCCAGGTCATCGAAGACCACCCCGAGGGCAGCGCGCAGGAGATCGTGCTCGTCGCTCTCCTCCTGAAGGAGCCTCCGTGCCTCAGCGAGCTCCGTGTCCAGCACGGCGAAGACGCTCTCGGCCTCTAGCCTCCAACCTCTCGGCCATGCTGGAAGCTCTGAACGCTCCTTGTGTAGAACGCCCCTGGTTTGGTCGCGCTCCCCGCGGGCCGCGCCGCGCTCCGAGCGGAGCTGCTCCATGGTCTGGGGTAGCTCATCGCGCTCCTTGCGCAGCTAGGCAATCACCTCGGCATCCAGGGTTGTCTTCTGCTGCAGGGCCATGGACCTCTCCTCGGCTCCCATCATGAGCTCCCACTCCTTCTCCACCTCGGCCAGGAGGTCGAGGACCTGCTGGCGGGCCTCGACATCCTTTTGGAGCAGCTCGTCCCGGTCCTTTCGAACTCTGGCAGCCTCCTCTTCATCCTGCCGTGCCCTCACCGATAGATCCTGGAATGCCTTCTCAGCATCCTCCGTGTCCCGATGGGCCTCGGCCTCCAGCAGCTAGAGACTGGCCGCCTCCTCGGCCGGGGGAGTCAACTTGGCCACCCTCTGTTGGGCGACAACAAGCTGGGCGCTCACATCCCCGCGTAGCCGGACCTCTTTGGCGAGGCGGTCCCATTTCCCCTTCTGCTCGCGAAGGACCTAGGATTTCTCCTGGCTACGAGCGATAAGGGACTGAAAGAAGATCAATGTCAAAACACAAAGATACATGAAGAAAGATGAAAGCGAAAGGAAAGGATAAGTGAATACCCGGCCGGTGGGAACGACGACGTCGCACAGAATGCCCCTGGCCTGGTTCAGAGCTTCCATAATGGCCGAGATCCCCTTGTTGAGACTCTCCCGCTCTATGCTCTCAGTAGCATCATCAAGCGAGAATAGTATCGACGTCGGGTCTTGCGGATCCATCCACTAGAGCAGTGGCTCGCCCCGCATGGGCGAGTGGCTGCCCCCGACATCAGGGCCAAGGGCGACTCCCCGCCGGTCCCCTCCACCACCGCCACGGCGCCCGGGGACCTCTCGGCCGCGCCTCCCTCTGACCGGCCCACGTCGGGCGCCATAACTTGGGCCATCGGTGGCGCAGATCGCGCTGCTTTCTCAGGCACCGCCAAGGCTATGTCTGGCTGCACCTAGCTAGTCACAGTTGTTGCCGCCTCCATCTGCGTCAGAGGGGTCCCGACCGACGGTGTCATGCCCACAGCAGTCGGCGCCAGGAGTGCGAGCGATAGCTCCGTCCGCTCCGACGTCGACAGCGGAGTCGCTTTCTATCGTCGGTTGCTCGGCGACCTCCGAGGTCGTTCCCTCAGCCCCGGCGATCGCTTGTCCCGCCGAGGGCACGGGCACCGCCGCGGGCGGTGCCTGACCAGCCGACGAGGCTGTGACGCCGGCTCCGCTCCCGCCCGAAACAAGAGCGAGACGTCTCGCCTGAATGGCGATGCACTTCTTGGGCGCCAGCGCCAAAGAGTGGCCCCGTCTCAGGATGTTGCAAGAAACAAAAGGCGTGAGTCACGCTGAAAACAGAGAAAACAAAGGAGTCAAATGACTTACATCGGTGTTGTCGGGCGGAGGATACGTTTGGGGGACGAACCCCTAGGTCCTTGCCCCACCTCGTCGGTGCGGGGCCGTTTTGAGCCCGCCCCTGCTCCCGGGCAGAGGGGCTGGCCGCCCTTACATCCAGAGGTGCGGCGGAGGAGCCATCCCCCTCCGTTGGCACCTCGGGGGCGGCGGTACTTATAGGTTCTTACCGTTTCAAGGTCCATATAGTGATGCTCTTTTTTTTTTTTGAACATATAGTGATGCTCTGATCCTAAGGTGTTTTCTTTCATGAAAATATCCGTTCTCATCTTCTTCACTGTCCTCAGTATTGTTCTAAAATTGTTTGATACTATAGTCGTGTCCATCTGTCCATTTTACGTCAATCTATTTACATCATTTTTTGCAGGAAGATTGAAGAATATTGAAAGTAAAATCTCTTTGTCCATTCTTTTCTAGTGACCTCATTTACCTGGATGCTATTATCCCAAGTCATTGAATCTTCCATATTTGCTTCTAGCTTGTTGTGATGTGCATGGAGTAATAATCAATGATCTGTTAATTTTAAATCAATTAATTGCTGCCAATTCCAGGCATGATCAGTAGTATGCATTAAAAACCAAATTCTCATCACTGCAACTCAATAATTCAGTGCAGTGAGATATAAAACCAGTGTAATCTTTTATTTAGTTACCTCATTTTCTTGGATATTATTATCATTGATGTTTGAACTATCTATGTTCTCTTGTCCCCTGTTGTTGTCATAAGCATTGAGTTTTTATCAATATCCTGTAAATTTTGAATCAAATTGTTGTTGTTAATCCATGCCCTTGGTAAAAAAAAATATATGAAAAAAGGCACAGCTTTAACCTAGTTTTTTTATTGGATCTTAGGACTAAAGTACATAACTAGATCTTTGAGAATGCATTGCCTCGAAGGATAAGAACAGTGAAGGTGTATGGCCGTGCATCCTTGTATATAATTAATACTCCGTATACCAGAATGTGCAGACCAATTAGTTCAAAAAAATGCACGAGAGAGTACAAAAGTTTTATACTTTGTCTGACTATAAAAATAATTATTAATTGTTAATTGTCTTTGTGTCAACAGATCAAATTTTATCAGATTTATGATTTTAATTGAAAATTTAGGCACGTAAATTTTAGCAGGTACCTTGAAAAATTTACACAAGCAATTCATATGTTTCCCTTTGTCGAACGAGTCACGCGTTAGAATCCAAGTCTGACACGCACAGGCGCAGCATCCTGATGGGCTCAAAATAAAGTGGAACAGCTGGTCTTAGGAAACAAACCAGTTTGTCACAAAACAAACGACGGTGATATGCACCACAAGGGAGTATATATAGTTCGAGAACATTATACAAGACCAAAAAACGGTTGCAAGACTGAAACAGAGAAAAACTTAACGGAAGGATGCCATGTGGAGGAATAGTTAACTCAAGCACCAAATGCAGATTGATAGGCCAACTTCATAACATAGGTCAAACTGATATCAGGAACTTCAGATCCCAAATATTTGAGCCAAACAAAAGATAAACTGATAGGGGATATATGCACCAAGCTACTTCAGAATAGGAATTTTAGACAAGCAGATGATTTTGACAAGATAAATCTAAGACAGGCCCAAACGCATGGATTGAATGACGTCCGCGTCCTCCAGCAACAGCTCCAGCGCCATCGGCACGGGATAGTATGGTGCTGCGGCCTTGGTTCTCCAAGCTCGCATCGAATGCTCCGATGACAGCTCGAAACTTGGAGCACGCATGGCGTACTCGACGAGTAGCTGCACGATTGGGTTGGGGCCGGATACATACTTGCAGCTTCTGTGATCCTCTCTTCTTTACCTTGAGCGAGATCATACACGTACATGTCGTGGGAGTGGAGGCACTCATCTGGAGCCTTGTGATAGTAGTACTCCGAGTTCCCACGAAGAGAGCACGACCGCCGATGCTGGTGACCTGCTGCTGCTGCTCCTTCGCCGGCCTCATCGCAGAGTCCAGCAGCCTGAAAACACGTACGCCCTGCAGGCCTTGTTGCTGCTGCAGCAGCGACCAGCTGTCGACGCGCACCATTTCGCCGGGGCCACGGTGAAGCTGAGGCAGCCTCATCGCCGGATCCAGCAGCCCGAACCCTAACGCGGCCGCTGCCTCGGAGGATGAAATGGTGGCCCATGGCGACGCAGTTGATGAGGTCCGCCGGAAGCAGTGCCGGTCTGGTTTTTTTTGAGGGCCTTCTGACGAACTCGTCGCGACGGCCCCTCTAGACCATAAAATCTTAGAATATATAGGTTAATTTTACTTGTATAGGGAAAGCAAATCCAATAATATATTTTTAATTTAACATGTCTGATAATTATCGAGAGCGAGAAACAACGTAGACTAAAAGAGCAATATATTTGTACTTCTAGAACTAATACGATTACCTTAAAGAAGAATAGAACTCCATCATATTCAATGCTTCTTATAAAAAGATACTTCTTCGGGCTTTTTTTATGCAAAATCATCAAGGACGGTATCGAGATCAATAGTGTCTAAGATATCCTTCTCGATTGTGCACATAGCCAAGCCATTTAACATTTCTTGTGACATAGTTGATCTCAAATAGTTCTTCAACAACTTCAATTTTGAGAAACTTCTTTCGGCCGAAGCTACAGTCACAGGTACAGTTAAAAGAATTCGATAGGCAACTGAAATATTTGGATAGCAATCTGCATCTATAACAAACTTCAGAATCTCTGGCGCTGACATCAAAGAATTTGGCAAAGTCACTTACAACACCTTTAATTCTGAAAAAAAATCATTGATCTCAACATTGGATGAGTTATCATGAGAAAAAAATTTCACAAAAATCTTGCAGCGCAACCAAAGATCAGCTTCATCCAAGGATTTCAAATTTTCTGAGTTGAACAAGAACCCAAAAACATTATCAAATGCTGTCATCTGCTCAAATCTACTAGTCAATGAAGCAATTGCAGAATCAATCATAACTAGGAAGTACTCTCTTCTAAAGGAGTCCATAACAAATTGTTGTATTTTCTCGTCTTGGTCATCTTGTTCATCAAAATGTTTCTTTCTCTTTCGTTGACGTTTTGTTAGAAATATTGGCTTTATATCCAATTCAGATACAATGTTTTTTGTTGTATCCATACTAGAAGTGAAACCTTCATCTCTATACTTCTTAAAATATGATATGACACCTTCATTGTGTTTGAGAGTAGCATCTATACTCACAATTTTAGATTACAACTTCTTGCTAACCTTATTTATAGAGAATAAAATGTCGTGCCAAATAACCAAACCATCTACAAATTTAAAATTCTCAAGTGCACTCACCAAAGATTGACATTCAGAATCAAGATTCATAAATCACAAAAAGGGCAGAAGGCAATAACCAAGATCAAATATTCAGATGTCGTCGACTCGTCGAGCCCTGCCTCGGCTGCCTTGTCGCGTGGTGATCGCCCGATCGGCGCTGCGTCTCGCCGTTTGAGGAAGTTTGTGCGGGGCTGCAGAAGTAGCGAACTAGCGATCGCTGATTTGCTGTGCGGGGCAGGGGCTGCGGCGTTGCAGTGTTGGCGGCTCGCCTCCTGAGTCCTGATTCCTTCCTGAAAAGAAAGACAGAAAGAGCCAAAGAGGCCGACAGAACCTGGCCTCTTATTCCTGAAAAGAAACTGAAAGAGGCCGACGGGCTCCTGGCCTCTGATTCCTGAAAAGAAACACTGCACCGACGCTGATGGGCTGCTGGCCTGCTGGCTGCTGCATTAATACTTAATTCTAATGGACTTATATACTTGGTGTATGGGGTCTTATATACTTGGGCTTGGCCCCCATCCCGCCTGGGCCCTTGGCCATCGCACCTCCTGCCACCACCCCCTCCGGCACTGGCCGGAAGCGACGACCAGTCCCGCGCCAGAATTGCCTCGGCCTCCATGGCGGCGCGATCAGGTGAACCGGAACTTAGAGATGGAGGTTTCAGGGACTTTGCTAGCTTTGCATGGGATTTTTTTAAATAAAATCATTTAAATAAATAATTGTAGAATTAGATGTTACTTTCAAAAAATCGTGCATGTACCCGTGCAGCGTACGTACTGTGCTAGATCATAGACACAGACCATCCTAGCTTTTTTTTTGTTGTTTTTTTGTTTTTTACACACGGATCGGAGATGGAAGCTAAGGCTAGTCACGGGCCGGGGCCCATGGCAACGGTATGGCATCGCGCATGCATACCTAGCAGTTTGGCCAAGAGCACTCGAGAAAACTACTAACACCAAGACGGCCCCAGGCAGCTGCATGCACTCTCCCGGTCTCTCCTCTACAACCATGCACGTAAGAGATCGAGGAAGATGGAGGTGGTGTTGTCTATCGCAGCTCGGTCTTTTTCAGCATCTAGCTTAGGTACTGAGGATTGCGGAGGGCGAGAAGAGAAGAGAACAACGGGCGTCGCCGTGACACAACTTGATCATGCGTGTATATAAACTGACGGCATGCCATGCGACGCAACAAACTCGATCATACAGAGCCGGTGTGGTGGCAGTACGTCGTCGGTAGACAGAGAACGTGGCAGGGAACTTGGCCAAGTGTCTGGATAGATGCAGCAGCTGCACTGCAGCGCCGGTACGGTGGCAGTCCAAACTCCAAAGCATGCATGCTGGTGTACATGATGCATGCGTCTACTCCAAGCCAAATTAAAAAGTACTAGCCGCCCAGCTCACTGATGTGATGTACTCGTTGGTGGCGAGAGGCAGTCGGCGACACAGTTGACCAGGTCCAATCGGCCCCTGGTGAGCCGACAGTCCCTACGTGAAAACAAACAGTATCGACACAGTGGACCAGGTCCAATCGGCCCCTCACTAGCCGATAGTCCAAGACCAGTCGGCCCCTGGTGAGCCGACAGGGCCCTACGTCAAAACAGACAGTAGATCGGCCCCTCGCTGGCCGATAGTCCAAGACCAGTCGGCCCCTGATGAGCCGACAAGGCCCCACGTGAAACGAAGGATGTGTCTAGTGGGTGCTCGAGTGTTTCTAGGCCGGCCGACACCCGACCATTTAAGGCCTGCCGGACACTGTATTGTGAAAAGGAAAGAGAATCGAGTGTTTCTAATCCTATCTACACTCGATTGTCGTGATCAAATAATTGTTCAAATAATTCAGATCAATTATAATTAGGAATAATCAAATTATATCAATTAAACACATAATTTACACCAAAACAGAAAGTGTAAAATATGGTCCAATACGATGTAATATGCTCCTACTAAAGTACCAAGAAAGAATGCAATTGTAGCACAGTGTCACGTTTTAGTATCTCGAGTTTAACCAATTATAAATAAAAAATATTAATGTTTATGATATCAAATAAATAATATTGGATTAATTACGAAATGTACTTTCATAAAAAATAATTTGGAGCCATAAATGCGAATATTATTCGCTGGAAACTTGGTGAAATATAAACTATTTTTACTGGCACTCAACTCATTGTTGTATTCTTCTGTCGACGGAGCGAGGAATGAATCTGCATATATACAAACTAGATGTCAAAGGGCTAGGCGATTTGATGTGACAGAGATAGGTCCGTGCACCAAAGTGGAGTAGTAGCAAGCACTGCACCGGCGATCTAACTCACGTGCGCCTGCTGACCACCCTGCCACGCCCATGGTTGCGCATGGTCCCGGGCACCAGCAGCATGCGGGCGCAGGCGCCCGACCGCACCCTGCCACCCTGAGCCCCACACGACCGCGTGCGTACACCATCTTCGAATCTGCATGCATGCATGCAGCGGTCCAGGGGGCCAGGTGGGGGACCATGTGGAGCACAGAAGATCAGCGGACTAAAGATTCAACGCTCAGGAAATCGAGTGTGCGGAGGGAGAAAAATACTAGAGCAACCGATAGCTTTAGCGGAAAAGAAACAGCAGCTCCTCTCACAGGCCGATAGGCTCAGACCAATCGGCCCCTGGTGCGCCAACAGGGCCCGTCATATATGTAGCTCTGCCGCGCGTGCATTACTTATGTCTTCTGCTACGACGGTGTCCGTCGCGACGTGAATTTTAGCAAGTACCTTGAAAAATTTACACAAGCAATTCATATGTTTCCCTTTGCCATTTGTAGAAGAACGAGTCACGCGTTAGAATCCAAGTCTGACGTACACGCACAGGCGCAGCATCCTAATCTGATGGGCTCAAAATAAAGTGGAACAGCAGGTCTTAGGAAACAAACCAGTTTGTCACAAAACAAACGACGGTGATATGCACCACAAGGGAGTATATATAGTTCGAGAACATTATAAGAGACCAAAAAACGGTTGCAAGACTGAAACAGAGAAAAACTTAATGTAAGGATGCCATGTGGAGGAATAGTTAACTCAAGCAACCAAATGCAGATTGATAGGCCAACCTCAACATAGGTAAAACTGATATCAGGAACTTCAGATCCCAAATATTTGAGCCAAACAAAAGATAAAACTGATAGGGGATATATGCACCAAGCTACTCTAGAATAGGAATTCTAGACAAGCAGATGATTTTGACAAGATAAATCTAAGACATGCCCAAACGCACGGATTGAATGACGTCCGCGTCCTCCAGCAACAGCTCCAGCGCCGTCGGCACGGGATAGTTTGGTGCTGCGGCCTTGGCTCTCCAAGCTCGCATCGAATATGCTCCGATGACGGCTCGAAACTTGGAGCACGCATGGCGTACTCGACGAGTAGCTGCACGATTGGGTTGGGGCCGGATACATACTAGCAGCTTCTGTGATCCTCTCTTCTTTACCTTGAGCGGGATCATACACGTACATGTCGTGGGTGTGGAGGCACTCATCTGGAGCCTTGTGATAGTAGTACTCCGAGTTCCGACGAAGAGAGCACGGCCGCCGATGCTGGTGACCTGCTGCTGCTGCTCCTTCGCCGGCCTTATCGCAGAGTCCAGCAGCCTGAAAACACGTACGCCCTGCAGGCCTTGTTGCTGCTGCAGCAGCCACCAGTTGTCGACGCGCACGCGTGAAGCTGAGGCAGCCTCATCGCCGGATCCAGCAGCCCGAACGCGGGCGCTGCCTCGGAGGATGAAATGGTGCCCCATGGCGACGCAGTTGACGAGGTCCGCCGGAAGCGACAACCATTCCCGCGCCGCAATTGTCTCGGCGTCCATGACGCGCGATCAGGTGAACCGGAACTCCCAGATGAAGGTTTCAGGGACTTTGCTAGCTTTGCATGGGATTTTAAAAAAAATAATATTATTTAAATAAATAATTGTAGAATTAGATGTTACATTCAAAAAATTGTGAATCTAGCAGGCTATCAGCTATTGAACAGCCGATATGGGACCTATCGGCCCGCCCCTCACCGGCCAATAGGCTCAGACGAACCGGTTCCTGGTGAGCCGCGGAAGTTGACCTGTCGCCTACCCTATCGGCCCCTGGTAAGCCGACAGGTACCCAGCCAGCTGTGGACTCGTGGCATGAACTGTCGCCTGCCCCTATGGGCCGCTGGTTAGCCGACAGGTCCCTGACCACTGCGGAGTGTCATGACCTGTCGTACTACCTATCGGCCCCTAGTAAACCGACAGGTCCGTGCGTCGCATGACCAGTCGGCGGTTTAATTGCCCATAAGTCCTATCGGCCTTTGGATGGCCGATTAGTGGTCTGTCTGCTCTTGAAGTGCCAACAGTTACCTATATTACAATTTTTCTATTACCAGCATTTAGATCTACAATTTTTTATTTAACTAACATTATTTTGAAAAAAAACCGCTTTGTATGATGTGTTCAGGCAGTCATGAAGAGAACACGGAGCGGTGCGTAGCAGGGTTAGGCCCGTCTCAGTTTTATGGCGTTGTTTTCAAGACTGCCATGTCATATAAAATAAAATCAAATTTGAATGAAACACTCATTCTTAGTGGAAAATTTCAGTATACGGTTTCATAGGCATTTAATTTCAAGACTCATAAAGAGTTGGTAATCATGTTGAAAGAGTTTCACGTAGATGAAACTTATTTCTTCTCTCTCTTCTTAAATACACAGCCATGCCATCAGAAGCGCCTACTCCCTCCGTCCCATTGAGTTTGTCGTTGGAAAACCGTGCCCCCCTCACAATCCCGCTTCCCGAGCGACAATCTTAACGGGACGGAGGGAGTATGTAGCAATCTATTTAATATAAATGAAACTCCCGCTGAAACTGGCCTCAAATAGCTACAACAAGGAGAGAGAGAGAGCTGGGCAGGCGCTCGCACGCATCAATCGTTTCAAGTTCCGAGCGGAAGAAAAACGACGATCGAGCAGTGATCCACTGCTCTGCATGCCACTGCCATTTACTGCTAGCTGCGGTTACGACATTCCTCGGAAACCACGCGCGCCGGCCTCTTCGACTCACCTTTGATGATTCCTGTGGAGCGTGGACGCATGAGTTGTGCGGAGGTTCAAACTTTAATTTGGAAATGACAGCAGCCGAGAGAGCAGAGAGTACAGGTCACTGCATGTCAATGTCTGCATGCGATGCAAGCATGGATAATAACTTTTTTGCTGCACGCAGTGAAAAATCTGTGTCAGTATGTCCACGTCGTCGCCGTAGCGTCCCACAACTTCTGGCTCATGGGCCTCGTCAGCTTCGACAAGGCCGTGCACAGTCTCGCCCACGCCGTTGCCCACCGGCCGCCGCTGCCAGAAGGGCGGCGTCAGCGTTGCCACTGCCGGCAAAAGTTTAAGACAAATTAAAACGAACATAAAAGACACATGTACCCTCATTTTATTTTTTAATCAGACGCTATGATTAATGACGATTGGTTGATAAATGGAAAGAATTTAATGCAAAAGTGGTTTTTGTCCTTAGAATACATTATGTTTTAGAACAATTTTTGAATGTTATAATACAATGTATTACAGGACGGAGGGAGTACAATACAGTACAAATACAATGCACGTATGTATATGTAAACTGCGTACAAGGCAACACCATCAGGGGTCAGCGGTAACCCGCCGGCTGAGGCCAACACGGTCCACAGCGAGCTGACAGACATCGAACAGGACGGGCAGGCCACCACCGCCTAGGAGTCTCAAGGGAGCTTTGTTGCCAGATGGCTCAAACGCTTCACAGACAAGATCTTGCGCTACTGCAGATGGACGAAACAACAAAGGAGAAGCCCAAGCAAGCTCTGCCGATCCAGTACCTGTAGAGCGCTGCGTACGTGTAAGCTCCATGCATGCGTGCTGTTGTGGTGTGGATGCAGGCTGCATGCGTTTACTCCAAGCCAAAGTAGCCGACCAAAACTGACTGACTCACGCACTCACTGACCACAGACTACGACGACTAGCTACTAGCTCGTGACCACCAGAAGCAGCTAGCAGCAGAACCTAACACCAGCACCGTGCATGTACCCGTGCTGCGTACGTACTGTGCTAGATCATAGACACAGGCCATCCTAGCTTTTTTTTTGTTGATTTTTGTTTTTTTACACACGGATCGGAGATGGAAGCTAAGGCTAGTCACGGGCCAGGGCCCATGGCAACGGTATGGCATCGCGCATGCATGCCTGGCAGTTTGGCCAAGAGCACTCGAGAAAACTACTAACACCAAGACAGCCTCTGGCAGCTGCATGCCACCGCCGCCTAGGAGTCTCATGGGAGCTTTGTTGCCAGATGGCTCAAACGCTTCACAGACAAGATCTTGCGCTACTGCAGATGGACGAAACAACATAGGAGAAGCCCAAGCAAGCTCTGCCGATCCAGTACCTGTAGAGCGCTGCGTACGTGTAAGCTCCATGCATGCGTGCTGTTCTGGTGTGGATGCAGGCTGCATGCGTTTACTCCAAGCCAAACACTACCGAAAAAACGGCCTTCGCCGAGATCCGAGATTTTTGCCGAGAGCAAAAACGCGGGCTCTCGGCAAAGAAAACGTTTGCCGAGAGCGGCTCTCGGCAAACACCAGCAATCGACAAGAATCGACAGATCGCCGTGGGCACCGCCTCTCGGCGATCAACAGCTCTCGGCGAAGTGGGTCGTTTTGCCGAGAGTCTGCGCTCGCAAAAAATGCCCGTCAAAAACGGTCCTTTGTCCGTGGGCCGCCCTCTCGGCAAAATCGGCTCTCGGCAAAACATTGTCATGCCCATAGCCGTGACTTGCCCCTCGACGGCGTCACCGCTTGCCGAGAGCCTCTCCGTTATCGCTTTCTCGACAAACCTCTTTGCCGAAAGCGCCGCTCTCGACAAATATTTGCCGAGAGCCCCTCCTGTGCTCTCGGCAAAGGTGGTTTCTATATTTCATGTGCATGTGTTTCTCTTCTCCTAACTCTCTCCAATTAAATTATTTTTTCTTTCATATGCTCCAAACTTTTTCTCTCTATAGACATACTACAGGTTGTACTCAATATTAAAATTTTGTGTATTTTTGTAATTATTTGCTATATATAATTAATTAATTGCATTTCAAGGAGTTTTTTTAATCGATTAAAATTTGAACAGCGATTGATTTAAACACGGGAAAAAATTAAGTAGAAAATGATATTCATGCTATTTATGCATTATTGAGGGCAAATAACATCTTGTTGACGTTTTTTTCACCTTTTCATTTTACTTAATCGAAGACCACTTAACATATGTCGCCTAACGATTTAAAAATTCTTAAAAAGGAAACGAAGTCGGAAAATTGTGATATTTGCAATGAAGCCATGGTATCACACTTGGAAGCTGTGGTAAAAAATTGAAAATGTTTCGCACAAGTGGTTGCGTATGATTCTTATAATCTGAGACATCTCCGAATAAGTTTCGTAAAGTTGAGAAGGATCCATTAGGATTTTCAAACAATGTCACGGTCGAATTAGTTCTGGAGTTCCAAACTTTTTGTATAGCCATTAGAGAGCATAAGTTGTAACACGGCAAAATTTCGTATTTTTCCGGAGCTGTTTGCTGTTTATTAATTTTTTTTTGAATATTATTTGCCGAGAGCTTCAGGGAATTGCTCTCGGCAAAGGATCTTTGCCGAGAGCAACTAGGCCCACTCTCGGAGCAGATTTCTTTTTTTTTACCTGGCCTAGATCAATGGTTTGTCGAGAGCTAGCTCTCTCTGAAGAGGTTTGCCGAGAGTCGCTGCTCTAGATTTAATTTTTTAGAAATATCATTTTTTGTTCAGTTTGCCGAGAGCTACTCTCGGCAAATAATAATTTTATTTTTTAATATTTTTTGTGCGCTTAGCTAGTTAAAAATTCGAACGAAATTTGAAAAAAAAATAAGTTTACCAAGAGTCGGATATGGGGCTCTCGGCGCAAGGGAAGGTTTGCCGAGAGCCTCCCCAGATTTGGCTCTCGGCAAAGTGGACTCACCACTTAACTGTTTCGCGCAGCCCATAAAGCCGAACTGCTTTGGCAGCAGACCCGCCGCCGCCGCAGCCCGCCAGCCCTCCCCATCCCGCCACGTCACGCCCACTTGGCATCGCCTTGCGGCGGCCACCGCCCCACATTTCACGCCGCCACGCAAGGCCACCGGCTGCTCGCCTCAAGACGCCAACGACGTAGATATTCGTCCGCCCCGCAAGTAGAGGAGCGAGGAGGAGGCGCGCCGTCCCTTCCCCAAGCAGTTCAGATCCTCCAGAAGGGCACCGAGTCAAGACTTTTCCTCACTCCTCCTTTTTCCCTAAGCGATCGCGGTGGTCCGGTGCCTTGTTCTTCCGTCGCTGCCACGCGAACCCCCCGGGCCGGAGTCAAAACCATCCCCTCCGCGCCTAACCATGGTACGGCTATTACCGCGTTTTCTTGTAATGGATTATTCTTTCTTCCTCTGTTGTAGGAATTTGGTCGCCATGGATAACCCCAGATTCCCCACACCGCATGAACTGGGGTGAGTGCGCTTTAGGAGTCAGGAGGGTGGAGGTGGAACAATAGACCTGCCGAGGCAAGAACCTGAAAATGCTAGCCAATCGGATTAGGTGGTGTTTTTCCCCCTGCATTCTTCCGATTTCGTATGCGTTCAGATTATACGCATTGACGATTTCCACAATGAACATTTTGATATCAGATTATGAGAATATGAGATGTTCGTGCCTTTTGATCTTGGAGGAACGCTTACTTATAACATTAACAACTGATGCTTTCTCATCATTGTTTTATGACTTCATCCTTGTTCTTACCTAATATTTCCATAACTGAACTTGATGAATCTAGCTTAGGAGTTGAGTTTTGTGTTTCTAGTTGTATGTTACTCCTACATGTTAAATGCTATGATATGATAAATAATTTAGCTCCAGTTTACTAATTATGGTCTTCAAAGTAGTTGACATAGACCTCGTGTATTGCTTTCCTATTTGTTGTTCCCCATAAACCAAGATTTACTTTGGTACGATCATAGCTATACTAAGAGTAAGATTGATTTGAAAACTTCTGCAAGAACCTGATTATGGCAAGAACTATGTCAGTATACAACAGTGTGTTTTTTGAATTAAAGGACCAGGAAAATATTTTTGAATCATAGAAATGTGTTAGTGACGCTCATTGATCCAGTGTGTGTGTTAATTTTCTGCTCTTTGGATAGCTGGATCTAAGGATTTTCCCCCTGTATTTTGATTAGTGTTTGTTGCACTATTTGTTGGGAGATTTAAGGTTTGTGGTGTTCCTTTCCTACTGTGTTGGTTTATGCCAAACGGTTTCTGAAACCTTAATCCAAAGATGACCTCTTGCTTTAGTTCGGCTACACGCTGCCTCTTGAGAAGCTGGAACTCCTTGTACTCTTCCTTGGCCGAGATGATGGCCTTCACCTTGTCAATGACGTCTTTCCTTCACCTTGGTGCAAGGGTTCACCCCTTTGCTGGGGATCTGGGACAGGTGGAACTTGAGCCTGCTGATGCCGCCGTTGAGAACCTTGTGACAGAACCTGCACCTGACCTTGTTTCCATCCAGCTTGTCGCAGTACTCCCAGCAGGCGTCTCTCTCCCGCACTGGGGCAGTGGACAGTGAAGAACGTGCTGGAAACAGGAACGCAGCACATTAGCATTGATACATGAACGTTTTGGGTTATAGATGGTGCAATCAGAGCAGGGAAATTACTTTATGGTGTGGCAGCAGGGCTTCAGACTGGTATCTGCAAATGAATAAATGTAGGGTCCATAAATGTATTAGTTTCACATAAAAAGAAAACTGCTCCTGATGAAATGCAGGTATCGTAACTGATACAGGGCATACTCGGATCAGCTAGAGCTAGAGTTAGCTAACAACTGGTTGAAGGTTTAGCTAAAAATTAGCCCATCTATTAGCAATTAGCGATTTTCATCAATAAAAATATTTGGATCGTATCTAGCCCCCATATCATTTCAGGAAGCTAAAACTTTAATAATATTCAGAAATATGCATTTTCATCAATAAACATATTTCATCAACTTTCTGTGTGCCAGGAAAATAAGAAATAGTATAGCTGAAAACCATACCAATTCACTTACATACCCCACTCAACTGTAGTGGTAGTAGTAGTTAGTGTAGTAGTAGTTAGAGTAGTAGTAGTTGATAATTAAACCATACCAATTCACTTACATACCCCACTCAACTGTAGTGGTAGTAGTAGTTAGTGTAGTAGTAGTTGTAGTAGTTAGAGTAGTAGTAGTAGCATGTGGTTCCTTGATATATATGTGGTTGTCGGCCATCGTGCCGTGGTTTTCTTTCAGGTTTGGAAACCTCGCCGTTCAGGGGAGATGCTGCCGAATTTTTGAGTTGACGTTATTTTGCTTCTTTCTTTCTTTTTTTGCAGCAGAGCCGAGTCGGAGTACCCCGGTGTCCCTGTGTCTCGCCTGCACTGCTGGTCGCCCGCCATCGCACCGACCCGCCATGGCCCCGCTTAGCCCTGACTTCACCGCCACCTAAGGTATAACCACTCTTTCTTTGTCCCTGGTCATGTATCTCCACGTAACCCGCTTAGGTGTCTCCTGTTCGAAAGAGATACTGATTAGAAATATGCAGATCTTTGCATATCAATAATGTGATCTGCTTTTGAATTGTCCATGTTTTTGATATCTGAGGATCTTGTGAGATGGTGTTAGTTTCATGGTTCCGCTCCGATCCGAGACAGAGTTTCAACAAGATTTTCTTGTTGTTCTCCTGATACACAATCTCTGCCGGGACGTGTATTTGGAGAACAAATGGGAGGTGTTGCCGAAATTCATTTCAGATAGGACAGACCATGGGAACTAACACCATCTACGCATCCTCGGTGGGATTAGGACCTATCCTTACCTATTAGATGGTAGGAACGACGTGTAGAAGCAAGTCCATGGTTATATTTATTACTTGGTGATATATATGTTAGAGGATGGATGACCGTGAGTGGATGTACTTGGGTCACGGAGCGCTCGTGAGATTACCAGAGAATGGGTCGACAAGACCGAGGCTTTCATCAAGCAAGTATTTGACCAGCTCCTGAGTGCATGCCGCTTTTTTTGTCCTCGCATCAACTGTGAAGAATGTAAAGAGGAACATAAAGGAGGTGATGACTTCACATCCGGCTAGGCATGGATTTATTTAAAACTATACCCAAGTGGACCCACCACGGTGAAGCCGATCGTGTAGAGAGAGGAGGTGGTGAGACCACGTGTCGAGGATTACAATGTCGATGCCGGAGTAGCAGCTTGGTTAGATGACTTCCACGAAGCACACTTCACCGACGTGGACGTGAGGCGCAGGAGGAGGAGCCAGAGGCAAGCGCAAAGGCGATGACGACATGTTTGTCTGCGCGGTAGGAAACCCCTTCATGGCCACACACACGATTTCAAAGCTTGATGGCATTTCACGCTTAATGGCCTTAAAGTCTGGGGTTCAACCTCGGTCGAGAGAACTTTGATGAAATGTTGATAGTTATTGGCTCCATCCTTCCGGCCGGTCACCTTCTGCCACATAACATGTACGAATCGCAGAAGGTCCTTCGTGCACTTAAGATGCCGTATGAGCAGATACATGCTTGTCCGAAGGGTTGCGTCCTCTTTAGAAAAGCACATGCGGATGCAAAGTACTGTCCAAAGTGTAAATCCTCTAGGTATCTGGAGGTAGACTCTGGTGATGGTGAGAAGAGGCAGAGTCCGTACCCCATGAAAATCCTACGGTACCTTCCATTCATACCGAGGATTCAACGGCTATTCATGACAGAGGAGCCCGCAAAATAGATGATATGGCACAAAAATGGAAAAAGATATGATCCCGAGAAGATGGTACATCCAAACCGATGGTGAAGCATGGCATCACTTTGATAACATTCATCGTAATAAAAGTGGGGAGGCACGTAATGTGCGTGTTGTAATCGGCAATGATGGGTTCAATCCTTATGGAATGATGGTTGTCACATACACTTGCTGGCCCGTGTTTGTTATCCTCTCAATCTCCCCCAGGCGTCTCCTTCCAACGGATGTAATGTGTTCTTGTCGTTGATAATTCCTGTAAACACCAGGAATAACATGGGTGTGTTCATGGAGCCTTTGTTCGATGAACCTGGTCCATGCTTGGGACCATGGTGTATGGACATACGATCGAGCTACAAAGACAAACTTCAACATGCATGTTTGGTATCAATACTCCATGCATGACTTCCTAGCATATGGGATATTCGGGCGCTTGGTGTGTTCACGGGAAGTTTCCATGCCCCTTGTGTAAGGCAGCTCATAGATTCAATTGGTCGCAGTATAGGCGACAAATATTCCGTGTTCGACAAACATCGACAATTCCTCCCCGCCGAGCATCCATTCGCAGACGAGACATCAAGAACTTTACTAAAGGTGTCATGGTTATGCACCCGCACCACAGATGATGACCGTCTTTGAGGTTCATGATCAGATAGATGCTCTCCGGATCAATGAAAAAGATGGTAGGTTCATGGGATATGGTGAGGAGCATATGTGGACTCATAAGTCGCCCTTGATGATGCTCCCCTATTATAACGACCTTCTTCTTCCACACAACATTGATGTAATGCACACCGAGAAGAATGTTGCCGAGGCGCTTTGGGCAACGATCATGGACATTAAGGATAAGACGAAGGACAATGTAAAGGCGAGACTAGACCTGGCAATGATATGTGATAGACCAAAGCAACACATGCAACCTCCTAGAAGCGGCAAGAAATGGACAAGGCCTAAGGCCGATTACAGATTGAAACCGAAACAAAAGAGAGAAGTATTAGAATGGTTCAAAACATTAATGTTCCCTGATGGGTATGTAGCGAATCTGAGGAGGGGAGTGAACTTATCTACCTTGCGAATCAACGGCCTGAAGAGTCATGACTATCACATATGGATTGAGTGTCTTCTTCCGGCGATGCTCCGAGGCTATGTCCCCGAGCATGTGTGGAAGACGCTAGCCGAGTTGAGCTATTTCTTCCATGACTTTGTGCCAAGGAGTTATCTCAGAGCGTGGTTGCAGAATTGGAAAAATAGCACCTGTGTTGCTCGTAAGTTGGAGATGATCTTTCCACCCGCTTCTTCAACCCGATGCAAAGATTTGATTCTCGCACCTCCGTATGAGGCACGAATGGGGGGGCCTGTGTAGGCCCGTTGGTGCTATCCAATCGAGAGATGTCTAAAGGTTCTTCGGAAGAAATGCAGAAACAAATGCAAAATCAAGGCTTCCATGGCGGAGGCATTCGTTCTAGAGGAGGTTACTAACTTCACACAAGCATACTATGGTGACAAGCTTCCTAGCGTGCATAATCGACCCCCTCGTTACAATGCTGGTGAAAATGAATCAAATCTCAGCCTTTTCCAAGGGCAACTTGGAAGTGCGAGTGATGCGACCTCACTGTTGTTGAAAAACGAAGAGTGGCTCACAATCATTATATATGTGTTCACCAATCTTACCGAAATGGAGCCGTACATGCAGTAAGTGGCTTCTTGCACGAACTTGTTAATTAAATATGCCGTCAACATTCTGCATCCAACCTCCTTGTTTCTCGTTGTTGCAGGGAGTTTATTAATGAGAACTGGCATCTATCAAGGGAACCTACCCTGCAAGAACGTGACACCATTCTTCATCAGGGTGCGGGAAATGGAATCTCTGATTTTATTTCTTGGTTCAAACAAAAGGTACTATGCAATTTAGCTCATTCGCCGATTGACATTCACAGTTGCTTGTACATTCCAATTTAACGATCTATCCTCCTTGACCTTGTAGAGCCAAACCGATTTGACTATGAATCCAGAGTTGAGACAGGTTGCCAATGGCTTTGAACATAGGGTCAAGTTATTTTCTGGTTATGATGTGAATGGATACCGATTTCACACAACAAGACACGAGCAGAGCCGGCCCAATCGAAGAACCACGAATTCCAGAGTTTTTACTGGCGGCCTTGATGGGGCCGAGTATTATGGAAGAATTGAAGAAATATACGAACTTAGGTTTCGTGGTCGCAAACCTCTTAACCTTGTCGTATTCAAATGCCATTGGTTTGATCCTCAAGAAACGAGATGAAGTCCTTCCCTTGGGCTAGTAGAAATTGGCTGTGATTCCGCTCTATGGCGGAAAGGATGTCTATATTGTGGCTCAACAGCCACACAAGTTTATATCTCCCCTACTGCGTGCCAAAGGGACCCTCGTCTTCGTGGTTGGGATATTGTGCACAAGGTATCGCCGCACGGTAAAGCACCTTCCCCAAATGCCAAGACTACAACTTCGACCCAAACACATATGATGGAGAGTTCTATCAAGAAGAGGGCCTACAAGGGACTTTTGAGATTGACTTAACCAGAGCTATGGAAATGGAAGTAGACAATGAAATGGATGTTGATGTGGACGAGGGGGATGAGGTGGAAAATGCGAAGGACTTGGCGTTACTTGAAGGATTATATATTGGCAATGGCAATGATGACATAGTTGCTCCTTTGGAAAGTGTTGAACATTTTGACATGGCTGATAGTGATGATGAGAGCTATGATCCAGCTAATCCCGATGGGGATGATTATTTCTAATACATGTAATATTATGTTATTTTTTAATTATGCTTTATTTATTTTGCATCTCTTTATAATAATGTCTTGTTTATGATCCATCTAATCCGATCTTATTGTTTATGTCTTGTAGGTGATTGTGCAAAGATGGCGGGCCGCAGAGCTTTATGGGCGGTCAGTCGCTTTACGACACGGGGCAAGACACAGGCGCCCTCGTGTGAAGCTGGGGGTCGGCACCACCTCGTGGGAGGAGGAGGAGGCGGCCGGGAGGAGGCCTAGGGTGCCACCGCCTCATCCCCAGCAGCAGCAGCAGCAGCACCAGAGCCCGAGGAGGAGCGAGAGGAAGAGTGTGGACGAAAGCGTGCTCAGCAGGAGAGGACGAGCTGCAGGCCGAGCAGAGGCCGAGCAATGGACGAGCAGGAGGAGCGGAGGACGAGCAGGACGCCGAGGCAGGCGGTTCCAGTTCCACCGAACCTCGGGTGTCTACTAACGAGGTCCCGGCGAGCCACGTGAGCGGCCGATACCGAGGTTTCACGCCCGGTCATTCGACCCGTTGGGCAAAAAGTACGTAATTTTTACATTTTTTCGCTCCTACATATGATAGAATCACAATGGAAACTAACAGCTTTTTTCTTAATCACTTACGCAGGTCTTGGAAGGTCGTGGTCCTGTGTGCTCACAAAAGGTTGCCCAATGGCATCCTCGGTCTTCTCTCAGAGGGAACACTTCCTGTGCTTGGTTCGCTATGCGAAAGCTCGAGCCGCCTACACGCGACTGAAAGCACTACGCCGCCTCGATGCGGAGGATTTAGACGGGCCCGACGCATTTAAAGCGTGGCGGAGCGGGTTATAAAAGTAGTTTTGGGTAAGTCTTCCTCCCACTACTTTGCTCAATACATTGCATTCGCTAGAGTTTCTTGAACCAATGTATTGATACATCTTTTCTATATGCAGGACTTCTTCAAATGCGCCGAGGGCTACGAGGCGAGGGCGCCAAGGCGGCGGCCAAATCTTTTAGAGGTCGATCTCGGACATGCATTACGAGGTGCGGCTCTGTGCCATCATCGACATCGTGTGCCATCTACGAGCAAACGAAAGGTAAAGAAAGAAGATGCAAGATTAATGCATCGACCAAAAGAGCAAGACACGAAGGTAAATATACAACATCAATATTTATTTCTTCTGAGATTGGGTAGGCTTGAATTGTTCTTATATATGTCAATGTACTTGATGTCGTACAGGTGCCTCCTGGCTGGTGCGCCAATAAAACGTGGGCCTGACAGATGATGGTCGTCGGTGTGGGTGAGGCAATTGGGCGGATAACCACACCGTCCTCCGGGAACGACGCGTTTGTTGATGATGTGTGTATCACACCACCAGGGCAACCTTAACATCCACGAATTCGGGGCTAGATGGGTACGTGACTTGGTGTAGCTTTATTTATTCTTCAGACGCTTATTCCCGCATGATTTATAATCGTCTTGTTGTTTTTCTCGCAATCGGTCGCACATCAAAACCAGCCATGCGGAGAGCTCAAGTCATGGGTTCGGACCACAAGGGCAAGGCGATGCACAACATCAATCGGAACCCGGATGACCCAAATGAAGTCATTCACTCAACGAGAGCATCCCCGAGCGCGATCACCAAGATACCGAGGCGGCAAGGGAGTCCATGGGGCAGATCGATCCGCACACACCATGGACATTGACGGTGGTGACATCGCCATGAGGGTGGGAGGAGGCAAGAAGCATGGGCGGTACCTCATCGGCAGCAAAGACGCTCGACCCGCACACCACTCCCCACTCTCTCATGTGTCCGACATAAGCAAAGACGAAGGTAGCGTGCCCATACGCCCAAGGCAGACACTTGACGCATCGTGTGGCAAAGACTACAAAAGTTATTTCTATTTTATTCGTTGTTCATTGGTTTTACATTCCTCGAAATTGCTTGTAACAATGCGGTGAAAAATTATAGGCTCAGGTGCATGTGCTCGAGGAGCATAAGGCTAGGGTGGAGGAAGAGCGACAGAGGGAGCGGGAGGCCGAGCGACAGAGGTGGGAGGCCGAGCGGGCAAGGTTTGACGCCTTGGCTCAAGAGACGTGGCAAGTCTTGGCGCCACGATGGGTCGCCCCGGCGCCACTAGAGCTGTTCGCTCCTCCACCGCCTTACCCATACCCACCTTACTCATACGTGAGTTCAACTTCTCTAACAAAAGCTCTTTACTGTACATGTTGGCCATTGTGCCGTTGATGTGATGGGAGGCCTTCGTGCCATTGATATATATGTGTGCCGGCCATCGTGCCGTTGATATGTGGTGGGCGGCCATCGTGCCGTTGGTTTTCTTGCAGGTTTTGGAAACCCCACCGTGCAGGGGAAGTGCTGCCGAAATTTTGATGTGTCTAGGCTTATATTACAATTTTATACCTAGTTCTGCAAATTTTGACTTGTCTACGCTTAGATTACAATTATATGCCTTAGTATTACTATAATTACTAATTTTTATTCTACTTTGTGCAGAATCAATCGGCGGGTTCGAATGATGTGCCTGAGCAGCCGTCGTCGGGAGGGTCGTGGCACCAATCAGTATCCACAACTTCCGCCGCATCGAAACTGCCGGGAGGGTCGGGTACTACCAGATTCACACCTTCCACCAGCAGCAGCAGCACCGCCGTCGAGAGGGTGGGAGCCTTGGGGTGAGCCTGTTGTTCTTCATCATGTATTAGCACTTTGTGACATGAACTTGTGTGAGATGAACTTAGCACTTTGAGATGGACATGTGTCGTTGGATTTGAGATGTTTAGATGGATTATAATATGAGACATATGATGTGGATGACATATTTGTGATATATGTGACGTGGATGATGTGTTATATTTGTGAAATATGTGTTGTTGAAGCTGGAAATATAAACAAAAATAAAAAAATGCTCTCAAAAAAAAAAAAAATGCTCTCTGGACTCTTTGCCGAGAGTAGGGCTCTCGGCAAATCTGCCTCTTTGCCGAGAGCTTGGTGGTCGGCTCTCGGCAATATTCTCTTGCCGAGAGCTTGGTGGTTTAACTCTCGGCAAATATGACTCTTTGTCGAGAGCTTGATGGTCGGCTCTCGGCAAACCTATATTTTTTTGAACACCGCCCGGGCGCAAATCTTTTTTTACAATTCTTTGCCGAAGGTCGCTCTCGGCAAAGAAGTTCTTTGCCGGCGGTCGCTCTCGGCAAAGAAGTTCTTTGCCGATGGTCGCTCTCGGTAAAGAAGCTGTCACCGTTAGCGGCCGTTTGGGCATTACCAGGGCGCGCCAGTTTGCCGAGAGCTAGAGTTTACCGAGAGTCTTGAGATTACTCTCGGTAAATATTTTGCCGAGAAGGGCTCTCGGCAAAGAATCCTTTGCCGGTAGATATTTTGCCGACGGTTCTTTGCCGAGAGCTGCTCTCGGCAAATAGTTTGCCGAGCGTCAACTCGTCTTTGCCGAGAGCTTCGGGCTCTCGGCAAAGGCCGGGAGTCCGGTAGTGAAAGTAGCCGCCCAAAACTGACTGACTCGCGCACTCACTGTCCTCTGTATTGTTCTAAAATTGTTTGATACTATAGTCCTGTCCATCTGTCCATTTTACATCAATCTATTTACATCATTTTTTGCAGGAAGATTGAAGAATATTGAAAGTAAAATCTCTTTGTCCATTCTTTTCTAGTGACCTCATTTACCTGGATGCTATTATCCCAAGTCATTGAATCTTCCATATTTGCTTCTAGCTTGTTGTGATGTGCATGGAGTAATAATCAATGATCTGTTAATTTTAAATCAATTAATTGCTGCCAATTCCAGGCATGATCAGTAGTATGCATTAAAAACCAAATTCTCATCACTGCAACTCAATAATTCAGTGCAGTGAGATATAAAACCAGTGTAATCTTTTATTTAGTTACCTCATTTTCTTGGATATTATTATCATTGATGTTTGAACTATCTATGTTCTCTTGTCCCCTGTTGTTGCCATAAGCATTGAGTTTTTATCAATATCCTGTAAATTTTGAATCAAATTGTTGTTGTTAATCCCTGCCCTTGGTAAAAAAAATATATGAAAAAAGGCACAGCTTTAGCCTAGTTTTTTATTGGATCTTAGGACTAAAGTACATAACTAGATCTTTGAGAATGCATTGCCTCGAAGGATAAGAACAGTGAAGGTGTATGGCCGTGCATCCTTGTATATAATTAATACTCCGTATACCAGAATGTGCAGACCAATTAGTTCAAAAAAATGCACGAGAGAGTACAAAAGTTTTATACTTTGTCTGACTATAAAAATAATTATTAATTGTTAATTGTCTTTGTGTCAACAGATCAAATTTTATTAGATTTATGATTTTAATTGTCTAACGTGTTACGGTCGTCTGGAAAAATCAGGCACGTAAATTTTAGCAAGTACCTTGAAAAATTTACACAAGCAATTCATATGTTTCCCTTTGTCGAACGAGTCACGCGTTAGAATCCAAGTCTGACATACACGCACAGGCGCAACATCCTAATCTAATGGGCTCAAAATAAAGTGGAACAGCAGGTCTTAGGAAACAAACCAGTTTGTCACAAAACAAACGACGGTGATATGCACCACAAGGGAGTATATATAGTTCGAGAACATTATAAGAGACCAAAAAATGGTTGCAAGACTGAAACAGAGAAAAACTTAATGTAAGGATGCCATGTGGAGGAATAGTTAACTCAAGCAACCAAATGCAGATTGATAGGCCAACCTCATAACATAGGTAAAACTGATATCAGGAACTTCAGATCCCAAATATTTGAGCCAAACAAAAGATAAAACTGATAGGGGATATATGCACCAAGCTACTCTAGAATAGGAATTCTAGACAAGCAGATGATTTTGACAAGATAAATCTAAGACATGCCCAAACGCACGGATTGAATGACGTCCGCGTCCTCCAGCAACAGCTCCAGCGCCGTCGGCACGGGATAGTATGGTGCTGCGGCCTTGGCTCTCCAAGCTCGCATCGAATATGCTCCGATGACGGCTCGAAACTTGGAGCACGCGTGGCGTACTCGACGAGTAGCTGCACGATTGGGTTGGGGCCGGATACATACTAGCAGCCTGTGTGATCCTCTCTTCTTTACTTTGAGCGGGATCATACACGTACATGTCGTGGGAGTGGAGGCACTCATCTGGAGCCTTGTGATAGTAGTACTCCGAGTTCCGACGAAGAGAGCACGGCCGCCGATGCTGGTGACCTGCTGCTGCTGCTCCTTCGCCGGCCTCATCGCAGAGTCCAGCAGCCTGAAAACACGTACGCCCTGCAGGCCTTGTTGCTGCTGCAGCAGCGACCAGTTGTCGACGCGCACGCGTGAAGCTGAGGCAGCCTCATCGCCGGATCCAGCAGCCCGAACGCGGCCGCTGCCTCGGAGGATGAAATGGTGCCCCATGGCGACGCAGTTGACGAGGTCCGCCGGAAGCGACGACCAGTCCCGCGCCGCAATTGCCTCGGCGTCCATGGCGCGCGATCAGGTGAACCGGAACTCCCAGATGAAGGTTCCAGGGACTTTGCTAGCTTTGCATGGGATTTTTTTAAAAATAATATTATTTAAATAAATAATTGTAGAATTAGATGTTACTTTCAAAAAATTGTGAATCTAGCAGGCTATCAGCCATTGAACAGCCGATATGGGACCTATCGGCCCGCCCCTCACCGGCCGATAGGCTCAGACGAACCGGTTCCTGGTGAGCCGCGGAGGATGAGCTGTCGCCGGCCCCTATCGGCCACTGGTAAGCCGACAGGTACCTGGCCAGCTGGGGACTCGTGGCATGACCTGTGGCCTGCCCCTATCGGCCCCTGATAAGCCGACAGGTAGCGGACCTGCCGCCTGCCCCTGCTGGGACTACCTAACGGCCGCTGGTAAGCCGACAGGTCCCTGGCCACTGCGGTCTCGTGTCATGACCTGTCGTACTACCTATCGGCCCCTGGTAAGCCGACAGGTCCGTGCGTCGCATGACGTGTCGGTGGTTTAATTGCCCATAAGTCCTATCGGCCTTTGGATGGCCGATTAGTGGTCTGTCCGCTCTTGAAGTGCCAACAGTTACCTATGATTTACAAATTTTCTATTACCAGCATTTAGATCTACAATTTTTTATTTAACTAATATTATTTTGAAAAAAAGCCGCTTTGTATGATGTGTTCAGGCAGTCATGAAGAGAACACGGAGCGGTGCGTAGCAGGGTTAGGCCCGTATCAGATTCATGGCGTTGTTTTCAAGACTGCCATGACATATAAAATGAAATCAAATTTGAATGAAACACTCATTCTTAGTGGGAAATTTCACTACACGGTTTCATAGGCATTTAATTTCAAGACTCATATAGAGTTGGTAATCATGTCAAGAGAGTTTCATGCAGATAAAACATCTCTCTCTTCTTAAATACACTGCTATGTCATAAAAATACCTATGTAGCAATCTTTTTAATATAAATAAAACTCATATGAAACTCCCGCGGAAACTGGCCTCAAATAGCTACAACAGAGAGAGAAAGAGAGAGCTGGGCATGCGCTCGCACGCATCAATCCTTTCATGTTCTGAGCGGAAGAAAAACGACGATCGAGCAGTGATCCACTGCTCTGCATGCCACTGCCATTTACTGCTAGCTGCAGTTACGACATTCCTCGGAAACCACGCGCGCCGGCCTCTCCGACTCACCTTTGATGATTCCTGTGGAGTGTGGACGCATGAGTTGTGCGGACGTTCAAACTTTAATTTGGAAATGACAGCAGCCGAGAGAGCAGAGAGTACAGGTCACTGCATGCGATGCAAGCATGGATAATAATTTTTTTACGGCACGCAGTGAAAAATCTGTGTCAGTATGTCCACGTCGTCACCGTAGCGTCCCACAACTTCTGGCTCATGGGCCTCGTCAGCTTCGACAAGGCCGTGCACAGTCTCGCCCAGGCCGTTGCCCACCGGCCAGCGCTGCCAGAAGGGCGGCGTCAGCGTTGCCAGTTGCCAGTGCCGGCAAAAGTTTAAGACAAATTAAAAGGAACATAAAAGACGTATGTACCCTCATTTTATTTTCTAATCAGACGCTATGATTAATGGCGATTGATTGATAAATGGAAAGAATTTAATGCAAAAGTGGTTTTTGTCCTTAGAATGCATTATGTTTTAGAACAATTTTTGAATGTCATAATACAATGTATTACAGGACGGAGGGAGTACAATACAGTACAAATACAATGCACGTATGTATATGTAAACTGGCGTACAAGGCAACACCATCAGGGGTCAGCGGTAACCCGCCGGCTGAGGCCAACACGGTCCACAGCGAGCTGACAGACATCGAACAGGACGGGCAGGCCACCACCGCCTAGGAGTCTCAAGGGAGCTTTGTTGCCAGATGGCTCAAACGCTTCACAGACAAGATCTTGCGCTACTGCAGATGGACGAAACAACAAAGGAGAAGCCCAAGCAAGCTCTGCCGATCCAGTACCTGTAGAGCGCTGCGTACGTGTAAGCTCCATGCATGCGTGCTGTTGTGGTGTGGATGCAGGCTGCATGCGTTTACTCCAAGCCAAAGTAGCCGACCAAAACTGACTGACTCACGCACTCACTGACCACAGACTACGACGACTAGCTACTAGCTCGTGACCACCAGAAGCAGCTAGCAGCAGAACCTAACACCAGCACCGTGCATGTACCCGTGCTGCGTACGTACTGTGCTAGATCATAGACACAGGCCATCCTAGCTTTTTTTTTGTTGATTTTTGTTTTTTTACACACGGATCGGAGATGGAAGCTAAGGCTAGTCACGGGCCAGGGCCCATGGCAACGGTATGGCATCGCGCATGCATGCCTGGCAGTTTGGCCAAGAGCACTCGAGAAAACTACTAACACCAAGACAGCCTCTGGCAGCTGCATGCACTCTCCCGGTCTCTCCTCTACAACCATGCACGTAAGAGATCGAGGAAGATGGAGGTGGTGTTGTCTATCACTGCTCAGTCTTTTTCAGCATCTAGCTTAGGTACTGAGGATTGCGGAGGGCGAGAAGAGAAGAGAAGAACAGGCGTGTAGGACCGCACGGAGTCGTGTCGCCGTGACACAACTCGATCATGCGTGTATTTATACTGACGGCATGGCATGCGATGCAACAAACTCGATCATACAGAGCCGGTGCGGTGGCAGTACGTCGTCGGTAGATAGAGAACGTGGCAGGGAACTTGGCCAAGCATCTGGATAGATGCAGCAGCTGCACTGCAGCGCCGGTACGGTGGCAGTCCAAACTCCAAAGCAGGCATGCTGGTGTACATGATGCATGCATCTACTCCAAGCCAAATTAAAAAGTACTAGCCGACCAACTGACTGATGTGATGTACTCACCCACGCTGCAAGCGGGCGTGCCGCTGGCCCAGGGCATGTCCTTCGACTTCTACAGGATAGGCGGAGTCCATCGTGCGGGACGTCGGCCTCGTGGGTGGCGAGGAGCAGTCGTCGACGCAGTTGACCGGGTCCAATCGGCCCCTCACTGGCCGATAGGCTGACCTACGTGAAAAGAAACAGTAGTGACGCGGTTGACCTGTTCCAATCGGTTCCTCACTGGCCGATAGGCTAAGACCAGTCGGCCCCTGGTGAGGCGACAGGACCTACGTGAAAAGAAACAGTAGCAACACGGTTGACCAGGTCCAATCGGCTCCTCACTGGCCGATAGGTTAAGACTATGCCGTCCGACACCAGAGCATTTAAGGCCTGCCAGACACTGTATTGGGAAAAGGAAAGAGAATCGAGTGTTTCTAATCCTATCTACACTCGATTGCCGTGACCGTTAGATCCCGGTCAAATGAACCAAAAAAATGATCCAAATACTACAAAAATATTAAACAAGCAAAACAAAAAAATAGCCAGATTATTTTTATGGTAGCCAAATTAGAAAAATTCAAAGGGAAATCAAATAAAACATACAAATTTTGAAAAAAAGCTAAAAAAGATCAAATAATTGTTCAAATAATTCTGATCAATTATAATTAGGAATAATCAATTTATATCAATTAAACACAGAATTTACACCAAAACAGAAAGTGTAAAATACGGTCCAATACGATGTAATATGCTCCTACTAAAGTACCAAGAAAGAATGCAATTGTAGTACAGTGTCACGTTTTAGTATCTCAGAGTTTAACCAATTATAAATAAAAAAAATATTAATATTTATGGTATCAAATAAATACTATTGGAAATGCACTTTCATAAAAAATAATTTGGAGCCATAAATGACGGCTCGAAACTTGGAGCACACATGGCGTACTCGACGAGTAGCTGCACGATTGGGTTGGGGCCGGATACATACTAACAGCTTCTGTGATCCTCTCTTCTTTACCTTGAGCGAGATCATACACGTACATGTCGTGGGAGTGGAGGCACTCATCTGGAGCCTTGTGATAGTAGTACTCCGAGTTTCGACGAAGAGAGCACGGCCGCCGATGCTGGTGACCTGCTGCTGCTCTGCTCCTTCGCCGGCCTCATCGCAGAGTCCAGCAGCCTGAAAACACGTACGCCCTTGCTGCAGGCCTCGTTGCTGCTGCAGCAGCGACCAGCTGTCGACGCGCACGCGTGAAGCTGAGGCAGCCTCATCGCCGGATCCAGCAGCCCGAACGCGGCCGCTGCCTTGGAGGATGAAATGGTGCCCCATGGCACTGATGTCTCCACAACGAACTGCTCGCTGCCTGGATCAGCCAGGTAGATGCTGCACCCATCTGGGTACCGGATGGCAGCCAAGACAAGCGCGAGCCGATCGCCAACCACGACAACGCTGGCGGTCATGGAGTGCTCGGGAGGCACGGCCGCACGGGGGCCTTGAAATGAACCAGGACGCCCGTGAAGGGGTTGAGGATCCGCACGGCGTGCGGGGCCGCAGTGTCCGCCAGGACAAGGAAGCCGCCGGTGGTGGAGGCGACGAAGTGGTAGTCGCGGAGGAGCGGCAGCTTCCGGCGGAGGAAGCGGCCAGTGTCGGCGTTGACGAAGAGGCCGACGCCATCGCTGCTGGCGAACATGTTCATGCAGCGGGAGAAGAAGCCGGCGTAGGAGGAGGACTCGTGTTCATCTCGAGCCACGAATTCCAGTTGCGGTAGGAAGGGCTGGTGGAGGACTCGAGTTCATCCAGCATGATCCACCGGGCGGGGTGGAAGCGTGGGTTGCTGCTGGGGTCGGCGGTGACGGAGCGCCAGTTGTGGCAGACGCCGCGCCGGTCCATGTAGTAGTCCAGGTCGTTGGTGGCGAGCAGGCAGTCGGCGATGCAGTTGAACAGCGGTGACGTAGGCACAATCACTCGGAACAATCGGCCCCTGGTGCGCCGACAGGTCCCTACGCGGCCAACACCAGGTAGAAAGAAACACCAGCTATGTGAAGTGAAATGAACAAAAGAAAAGAAAATGGACATGGCCAGCTGTGGACTCGTGGCATACCTGTCGGCGGTTTAATCGCCGATAAGACCGTATCGGCCATTGCATGGCTGTTTAGTAGTCTGTCGGCTCTTGAAGTGCCGATAGTTACCTAGATTTATAGTTTTTTTCTATTATAGCATTTAGATTTATAATTTTTTATTTAAATAATATTATTTTGAAAAAAAACGCTTTGTATGATGTGTTCAGGTAGTCACGAAGAGAACACGGAGCGGTGCGTAGTAGGGTTGGCCCTGTTCAGCTAGTATTAAAGCCGACTGATAAGTCGGGTGAAGCTGTTTTGTTGTGAGAGAAAAATACTGTAGATTCTATTTGATAAACCGACTGATAAGTTCAAGAGAACAGACCTTAAGCCAAATTAAACTTGAAAAGTAATATGACAAAATAAATTTCCTAAGCATACTATCGAGCTCACACTATAAAAAGTGGTCAAATTTGGTTATCAACAGTGTTCACGGAGTTAGTCTATGTAACGAACATCTTGTAACGGTGTTATGTTCTCTCGATGGTATTGAAGGGAACGAATTATCTATTTGGATGGCAACTACGGGAACAAGCAGGCTTATCCTTGGAACGAATGCAAATAAGAGGATAAAAAAATTCTAAATGAATGATAGCGAAGAGGGTCTATAATTTTGGATGACAATGAAGAGATTGTTATTCCAGCTATTGTCCGCCCGCACGCGAGCTACAGCAGGGCCGCACGCAAGATCCTGCTCGCCCGCACAAGAGCGCGGACAATAACTGGAGATGAGTCGCATGCATGCACAAGGCGGTCTGCGGCAGCGCGCGTGCAAGCGGCCGGACTGGTGGCGACGTAGGCACGCAGCTAGGCTTCGCTGCTCCTCAGGTTGTGGCTGTGTTTAGTTGGGTGAAATTTGGGAATTTGGCTACTGTAGCACTTTCGTTTTTATTTGACAATTAGTGTTTAATCATGGACTAATTAGGCTCAAAACGTTCGTCTCGTGATTTTCAACCAAACTGTGCAATTAGTTTTTTTTTTCCGTATATATTTAATGCTCCATACACGTATCACAAGATTCGATGTGATGGCTACTATAACACTTTTTGAAAAACTTTTTTGAACTAAACGTGGCCAGTCTTGCTGCTCCTCAGATTGGGTTTGGGAGAGATGCGAGAGGAGAGAGAGTATCGGATGGAAGAAGAGATATATAAGCTAATAATGGTGAACAGACATGCCCATCCTGACCGATTGATGCGCTCGCATTTTTTTAGAAAGGCCGGTATGCAAGGTTCCACAGCCATTTCGAGGCATACGCGACGCTCGGATTTCGAACGGCCAACACTGAGTATGCTAGAACTGATAATCACTGTCAGAAGTCCCCATCACTATCGAATGGTTTATGGCAGATGATAGCGTGTTCTGGCGTTATGAGTGATAATAATTAATACCGCACTATTTATTGTTGCATGCAATGTTTCTATTGTGAGAGTGCCTAAGAAATGGGTCCAGAGGAAATATTCGTTAAGTGCAACTCCCCGCACGAGAGGATATTAATTAGCAGCTCAATTGGATTTATAGCTAATACGAACATATAGTTAAAATGTGCCCATGTGTGTTGTGATGATAAGTAATTGTCAAGAGATGATCAAGCTGCTAGGCCGGCTAGGAAGACCGCTAAGCTAGCCTCAGGCTCTTGTGCCAGGCAGATAAGGGTCAAGCTAGCTGTTGGGACATAGATACCTTGGCCGCGAAGAGTAACTCGCCTTTCTATAACTCCTTTGCCATGCACCCGGATGGAATTGCAAATCATTACCATAGTTCTCATTTTTAGACAGGGATTCGACAGAAACCTTTTTTAGACAGGGATTCGACAGAAACCTTCGCTAGCGACAGCTTGGCCATGCGAAGGCTCTAGACTGGCGGAGACCCGCCGACGAAGACCCATGGCTGAACCCAAGGCCAAGCATGGGAAAGCATGGCGAAGGCCGCCGTACGGAAGACGGAGAGGTGAGCTGAAAGACGGGAAGAACCGGCGGAGGCTCACAGCCAGCCTCCGCCCATCACATGTGTGGCTCCAAGGAAGGTCACAAGATACGAGGCTAATGGGCGGCATCCACTAAGATCATGGCTAAAGCCCATGAAGGCAAGGTAGTGGGGGGAGAGAAGACTCAAGATGCCCCTAGAGGCTAGACCTAGTACGGGCATATCCCGGGAATATGCCCGGTAGGTTGTAGAGTAAAGTTGTAAACTAACTCCCCTGTGTACAGTGACCTATAAAAGGGAGAAGCAAACCTCATGTAAAAGAAAGGGAGGCCTTAGTGTTCTCACTTGAGTTCAACATTCGCTCATGCGAAGGCCCTCTTGAGTCTTACCTTGTTGGGAACCGTTTTCCCAACACCAGCTATGTAGTCGGCTAAGCTGACTTGGGTGTGAAGAGTCGGCTAAGCGGGGTGGGGAACCAGCCTAGCCGGCTTGCCTATTGCTAGGTGTTCTCTGTTATGGTTTTGTGTGTTCCACTGTGTTTCTCGCTGCCATGCCTTAGTGTGCATTCCATTGTGTTCTCTAGAGTTTTCTAAGGACATCCGGTCACCGGTTGACTCGTGTGCACTTCACATTGACGTTTTGCAGTTTATGTGGGTGGTATTGGGACAACGGCCAATTTCACCCAAATCTAAATCGGCTCTCATTTAAACCCCTCTAGTCGCTTTTTCTCCTGTTTCTAATTTTATATTACAATAATATGTTTTGGGGAAAAATTGGGAACCTTACTTAATTTGTATCAAGCATAATAGATGACATTATCAATCTAAATAAAATTCACAAAATATTAAATGCATAAAGTACAAACATGCATGTACACTAGTAGCTTTCACAAGTTCTTTAGCTAGGCGTGAATTTGTGCAACGCCCAGCTAGCCAACCTCAGCGTTAAAGAACTCCACGCCGAGCTTTGCCGCGCTTGCCATGCTGGTAGCGACGTGGCATGGTCAGCATTAGATCAAGGAACGCTGAGTCGCATACCTTGGCGTGGTGCCTGTGTACGCCGAGCTTTCGGTCTATTTCTGCAAATAGTTATTCCAGGGGTCTATTTGTAGAAATAGTTTGTAAAAAGGGCTAAAATAGAAAAAATTCACTATGCAGATGGCTGCTGCTTTCTTCCCCTCGGAACTCCAAACGATTGCCGCCTGCGTCCGCCGCCCAGCAGCTCGTCTCATCTCCCGGTGCTCGGCTGCTCGCTCTCCTTGCACGAGAGTCGAGGGGCGTCGTGCTAACTGCCGGAGAACTTCCGAGGAAAGCAGTAACTGCATGCAGTAAATTGCAGTGGCATGCAGTATGCAGATGGCTGCTCCTTTCTTCCGCTCGGAACTGCAAACGATTGCCTGCGCCGCGTCCGCAGCCCAGCAGCTCCTCTCCCGCTGCTCGGCTGTTCGTTGCTCTCCTCTATTTATCCCTAGGCACCAGCTCCACTCCCTGATCTCTTTGTCCACCTCAAGCCAACAACAACATAGGAGTACGACACACAGCACAGGCCACTGAAACCATCAACGGTTCAACCCAAAGTTCAGTCGTAGCAGATGGCCGAGGAAATGGTGGCGCAGGGCTGGTCGTCGCTTCCAGCGGACCTCGTCAACCGCGTCGCCGACTGCCTCCTCGCCACCAACGACCTCGACTGCTACACGGACCTGCGCGCCGTCTGCCACCACTGGCGCTCCGTCACCGCCGACCCCGGGAGTAACCAGCATGACCCACGCTTCCGTCTGAGCCGCTGGATCATGCTGGATGAACGCAAGGCCTCCGCCGCCACCATCACCGTCGACGACGGCGCCCTCCTCTTCGTCAGCACCGCCACCGGCCGCTTCCTCCACAGGAGCCTGCCGCTCCTCCGCGACCCCGGCCACGCCTTCATTACGAGCACCACCGACGGCCTCCTCGTTCTGGAGGCCACGGACCCCCCGCACGCCGTGAGCGTCCTCAACCCCTTCACCGGCTCCCTGATCCGTTTTGCAGCGCCACTGCCGAGCAAGCCGCGGCCGCGGCTCCGGCTCACTGCCGACGTGCGGGTCGGTTCTTCGCCTACTCTGGTCTTGGTCTCCGTCGGGCGAAGCTGGGTGTACTGGGCGGAACCCCAGAGCAAGTATATCTGTCGAGATGAGGCACCGCAGCCGCAGGTATCCTGCTAGCAGGCTCCCACTGATTGCCGCCGCCGTCAACCGTAAACCTGTTCCTGCTGGTGCCAAGAACATCTTTGTTCAGCTGTTTCGGTCCGAGGAGGACAAGGACTGCCGTTGTTACGCGGTGGTGGCTGCCGGCGGGGATATGCTGGCGATCTTGAAGCGGCGCCGTGGCATGGATGTTTTCAAGGTTGACTCTTCTGGGAACGTCGTGGAGAGGGTGAAGAGCATCGGTAGCCAAGCTCTCTTCCTCGGCGTCTGGTGCCTTGTCGTTGACGCCGATTGCTTCCCAACAGTGGAGGCCAACTGCGCTTACTTCCTTCTCGATGACCTATCCTCTTGCCGGCGTTGCATCTACAAGTTTAACATTGGTACTTATGGCAACCAAGAACCAGAGCTTGTATCGGCAGACTTTGGCCCTTTCACCTTAACGCAGCTCCTGCAACTACACGGTGGACATTCCAGATCATGAGCTAACGTGGGAAGGATACTTCTCCTACCTCGATGAGGGCTATATCGAGGTGATTATGAGGACTATATCGACTATGTCGACAACGACGAATTCTACGATGATGTTGCCTATTTAAATCATCTCTTTGATAGATACAGTATGGTTTAAGGGTTAGGGCACTCCCAATGCTGGAAACTATATGCAGTTTCTATACTCCCTCCATACCCGTAAAGAAAGTCGTTTAGGACCAGCATTTAGCATACCAAGGAGTGATTAATTAGGGTAGAGTTTTCCCTGTCTGCCCCTATTAAATATGGTTGCAGGTGCATTCCATGCGAGAAAATTCCACAGCTCAATCGGTTAGTGCAGCGAGGCGTGAGCAAGGTTTTGGTATTCAAAATGCTAAAAATTTCGGTGCTCACCGAATTTGATGAATTTCGGAATTTTCGGACTGGTTTTTAGTTAAGTTGACCAGTCAAACATTTCATGTTTGATCGAATTTTGACCGAAATTTGACCGAATTTTGACAAATTTAGTCTGAATTTTTTTATAAAGAACAAAACAACAGAGAAATCAGTTAAAAACGATCAAACAATGTATCATGCTTCGATCAAGGCTTTAAAACAATAAATACTTCAATAGTTTTCAAACACAGGCTGCAGTCAGCACAAATTTAATTTCACGATAGCCTAGAAAGCCACATAAATTGAGCCAATATTTAGACAATACAGTCCTAAGGAGTTTGTTCATAGCTCCATAAATAGTTCAGAGTCCAAATTAAGTACACAACATAAGCCAAATTAGAGGCCACTTGAAGTCTAGTTCATCACTCCTCAAATAGTCCGAAGGAGTACAACTTAAATTACGGTCCAGCCAGCCATACGTACACTAACAGAATTAAGTCGCCCAAAAGTAAGCAACAAAAAGAAAATGTCAGCTAGCATATTGTCAATTGCCACCGGCACCTTTTTGTGTTTCATGGCAGTCATCCACCCATCACCATGTACACACCAAAAAGTTACTTCCAGAACTGTTGCTGGAGAGCTGCTGCTGGACTGTACCTAAAAAACATTCATAAAACAACATTTATAAGTTAACTTTAATTAACCAACACACTTTAACTTCTATTGATAATATATATTGCAATTCTATTAGTAAAATATATTATAGAGAATTGACTATTGGTAAATTAACATCAAATGAAAAGATAACTATGAAACAACTATGTATTGCTCTCCAGCCAAACATAAATTTATCATTCATAGAAATACACAACAATCAAATATAAAAGTAGCAATTATTATATATACAGGTACCAAAGCATATTACCTTGACAGAAGAGTCATGCTACTCTCTCTCATAGAGAGTAGAGAGGCTTTGAGTCCTCATCCTTTTTTACTGGAGTCTTCTAGATCTGCGGCTATTAGGATTATCATCTTCCTCACCTAAAGCCTCTATGTCTTCTTCAACTCTTGGTGCAGTTTGCACAGGCTCATCATCACAATTGTCTTCATCATCACTGTCATCATCACCTTCAGCTAAGTCATCATCAAACTCATCCTCATTATGTTCTTCGTCACTTTCCCCCAACTCAAACTCAATCTCCTCATCCTCAAACTCACTATCCCTCTTTCTACGAGATGAATTGCCCAGCTGGCTTCGACATAGGTCATCCAAACTAGGGCCTACATCATTCATAGATCTATCTAACCAGTCCCATATTGGATTGTTCTCATAAAAAATTGCAGCATCCAACATCATAGAACATGGATCAACTTCCTTGTCCTTCTGCTGGTATCCACTATCCTCTCGGATACACTCCTTCAAGTTATAATGGACATACACAAGCTTATGCAACTTGTCATAGCCTAGCTTGTTCCTAATCTTTGTATGCACCAGTGCAAAAGTACTCCAATTTCTCTCACAACCACTAGATGACACACATTGTGAAACAATACGTAATGCATACTACCTGTAAAGTAGGCACTTCTCCTCCAAACTGAACCACCAATCACCGCCACAATGGGAATGGAAGTCAGCCACAAGAAAAAGCACAGATTCAACAATTCAATGGACATGTAACTAAAATATTGAATTAGTTGGGCCTGTTCACATGCATGCATTAAGCTGCTGCTGTCGTGTACTGGTTCTGCAGTAAATTGAGAGAAAAAAGGTGCAGCAAAGAACAAAGACCTTATTCTTGTAGGAAAAAGGTGCAATTGCAAAGAACAAAGACACCATATTGTTGCAGAAAAAAAGGTGCAGTAAAGAACAAAGACCATTGTTGCAAAATTTTGAGGGACATGTTGAAACAAGAGATGCTCTACAATTACACTACTCAATTATAGCACCTGAATCTCTCACATTCATCTCCCAAACTTTAACAAGCATCCAACATACAATTTATTAGACTCGATGAGACTTACTTGGGGACATAGATGATGCTCCAGCATGTGCGATGGGGCGATTGAACCTCCCAAGGCATTCCCGGAAGACTGATATTTCCTTGATTGCCTGAACAACATCATCAGAAGCTTGTGCCATCTTCTCTATTGCATCTGTTAGTGCTAAAGAATATTCTGGTTTGCTGCAAAAGTTGTGCTTGTAATGGGTCTCAGGATCAAGAACAGCAGCTACATAAGGTGGAAAAGAGTTAGAATTTATGGCAGTACAACATGTAACAATGAAATTTAGTAGTAGTATCAATACCTGCAACCATTAATGTGTTTCTTTCCATATTGTCAACCCTCCTTGTCACCTTACTCAGAAACCGATCAAACTGTCTTGTTCCTATGCCAAGCTGAACTTCCATTGCTTGTATGGCTGCCATCATCCTCGGTTTGAACCCAGAAAGTGTGCATGACTTCTATGTATCTGCATATCGCAACACCAAATAGAGTGGTTTCAGTGCATCTACTACCCACTTCAGTGCAGACCACCACATAGAACTTGTCAGGCACGCTTCAGTGTACTCATAGTACTCATCATCCTTCCAGTCACTGTCCTTCCAATCTTGTGAAACCATCCAAGCTCGGAGATATTCTTTCTTGTCAAGGAAACTTTGGAGGAACATAAATACAGTTCCAAAGCGAGTAGCATTGGGTCTTATCAATTCCCTACCAATCTTCTTCTTCATCTCATCATGTAGCCTATTATGGTTGTACAGAGAACCATGAGATAAGCTTGGCACTTGCAACAAAGATTAGCAACCTTCGAGAACTTGCCAATGTCCTTCAACATGAGGTTGATAGTGTGAGCAAAGCACATGGCTGCCGTAAAATATGCTTGTATTCCTCAATTAGCTTCTCACATGCTTTCTTGTAATTTGACCCATTGTCTGTGACAATTTGAACTACCAATTCAAAGGCCAATTTTCTCAACCACCTTTCTAATTTCCCGATGTATAAAATCAGACAAACACCAAAATATAGTAGAAATCAACTGCATGTTACTAATAAAGAAACACATTAAGCTTAAAAGTAGGTACATGCCCATCTAAACTAATAGCTTAGTAGTAAAAATTAAGCGCATGTTACTAACAAAGAAACACATTCAAACTTAACAACATGGGAAAAAACTTAAAGGAGAGATGGAAGAAAATAAATGAGAATAACAACTTACCAAAGACTTTGCTTGTGGCCAGATACATCAATTGACTTTCAGAAGAACATGCGTGCATTACAATACACCATGAAGTTGATGATGGCCATGCCGGTAGGTCCTGGTCCATGAGTCACACATGATAGTCACACCATCACTGTTTCCAACCTTGCTTGAATTGTTCAAGAGAATTTTAGCTTCCTCAAAGTTTGCTTCCAAGAATTCCCGTCAATTCCATGTGATGTAGGAATCAGGTTGTAGTCCCTAGCTACTGAGTAAGCCTAATTGCACTCCGAAAGTACGGGCAATCAGCTTTCAGCCCAGGAATGTCATTCGCATGGAAAAACTTTGCCCATGCTTGTCCAAGCTTTCTCTAGATCCCACTTGAAGTGCAAAGTGTCAATTCTAGGTCTGCACAGTGCTTTGTCTGCGTGTACAAATCCTTGTCAAAGTAGGCAAGTGACACTCTTTTTACCAATGTAAACACGGACACCTCTCGCCAACGCCACACCTCCTCTCTATTGCACGAGAAAGGTTCTTATCTCCCAATTGCTTCCTAATATCCAAACGGACTTGGTCTTCTTCATCACTTGCAAGGTCAATCACTTCCTGTCCTTGCAGCCCTTGTATGAGATCTCTCCAAACCGAGCATACGTTCCCTTTTTTTCTTTTTATTCTCCATTGATGCCTCCAGTAACTCCCTCATTGCATCCCGCATGACACTCTAGGCACACCGGTGCATGACTTCACTTCACCAACTATATGACCAAGATGGTCCCCAAACCTTGTTGCACCTCCACCTTTGTTTGTAGTCCCACAAGACTCCACATTTGAAACCTTGGCCACAAGCTTTGAGCCATGCATCCACACCTTGTTAATGTTTCCATCATTATGGTCTACATTCCGAAGCAAAATATAAGAAATTAAAACATGGAAATTTAAGTAATAAATTCAAAATTTTGTCCAGAGCAATGCAAGTTACTTTCAATCATACATCAATCCACAAACATTTAATAAAAAATAAACTCAAGAACAGATTTATATACAATCAAGATACTAAATAGGCGGCTAAGCCACTCAACAGTTTTGCTAAAAAAAAATAGAAAAACAGAACCTGATAAAATATAAACTTCATTAATTCATTAGACCATCAGTCATCACTTCATAAAAGAATTACTTAACAAAATAACATGTCTATTGGACCATTAGTCATCATTTCATCGCAAGGATCGCGCTTATGTAACATACTTGGCATAAATCGGAAGTCTAGATGTAACATGGCACCAGTCCAAGACAACAACAAAGAGGTTCATCAAAAGATTACAGCCTACAAGACATATTTGGCGTAAACTAGAAGTCTAGAACATGGTCACGGAGATTTACCTCATTTTTTATGATACAAAATAACTAAATCTAACTAGGGCGTGCTTAAATATGATGATACAACATTAATGTAACCCCCACGCTAGCTATAGCTTCATGAATTGTATTGTACCACAAATAAATCAATCTATACAAATCATAGGTATGCAGTTATGATGTCCATCTCTATAAAACAGGTACTCTGTTTTACATATACCTTGAGAAGTCTGCCGCCGGCAAGTGGTGTCTTGGTGGTGCCGCCTGTGGTGTTGCAGCCCTTGCATGGCCATCTGTAGCACCACCAAGGCCAACGCTTGCACTACCCCTGGCACTCATCTGGGTGATGCCGCTGCTACCCGCACTGATGAGCTTCAAAAACACCAAATGGTTGAGGCGACGACAGCAGAAATCGCACAACATTCATCACGGATGGACGGACATACGCATCAAGAGAGCTCGGTGATTTGGTTTCGATGATGCCACCGAATGAACGACTACAACAGCAATGGAGGATTGGGGATTGGGGAGGATTTGGGATATGGCTGTAGGGGAGGAGAGGAGTGGAAGGGGAGACGATGGGGGAGGAGTGGACTGAGCGGAGATCCGCCGCTTTCACGCCCTAGTCGCTGGGCACGCACCAAGACAAGGCGAAAGCCACGCCGCTGGGCCGCCGACTAGAGAGGAGGAGGAGGAGGAAATATGAAACCCTAGGGTTTCCAGGGTAATGTTTGTGCTTTTATAGCTACGGGGGGTATCAGCAGGCTGGTATGGACCTTGGGTCGGGCCGAAAATTCAAATTGGGCCGAAATAATTTGTCCGGTTCAATTCTTTCTCGGGCCTGTCCGAAATGGACGAAAACCACCGAATTTCAGGCATTTCGGGCCGAATCCCAAATCCTTGGGCGTGAGTCTTCAGGAGCTGAGTTCGATACTTGGCGGGCGCACTTTTTTTTGCTGGTGGCTTCATTTTGCATGCGCTCGTTTTTTATTTTTTGCTCTCCGCGCGTCGCGGAGGCTGCGTGGGCGCGTTTTTTCCTCGCCGCGATCAAGCTTAGCGGCGCGCTTTTTGTCTTCGTTGTTTGCTGGATTGGAAGGGAGGCGAGCGGGCGACTCTGCAGGAAGGGAGGCGAGCGCCGAACAGGTGGCCAGTGAAATGAAGCGCCGCGATTAATGCTTTGACCAGCGGAACGGCAGCCGAAACGCATGCCAGGGGCAAACACGTCCAAATACTCCCCAACGAGTGTAGAACGACATCCTATATGAAAACGCCTCACTCGCCTAGAACGACATCCTTTATAGGTATGGAGGGAGTACCTATTAATTTCTATACACACTATATATAGAAACCATGGTCCCAATGGATAGTTTCTACTGAACGATTTTTTATCCAATCACATAGATTCTCTCTCCATTCTCTGTCAATCACATCATTTCATGTCTTGGTTCTCGTGTAGACATGGTTTCTAACTTAGACCCGGTTTTAATGATTTTTGCTCTCTCTCTTCAATAACTACCTTGCCACATCAGCGAAACGCTTAGGTGGCAGTATAATTAATGTCCATAAAAACTATGATGGTTTCCGCATTGGGAGTGCCCTTACTTGTTAGCGGCATGACCGACTTGGAGAGGTTAAACCTGGCGATGTTGTTGAGGATTGAATTTGTTGGCGTTGTCGGTGTTGTGACAGACTCTTGAGGGATCAAGCTTGGCGGCGACTAATTCAGCAATTTCCTAATTGAAATAAAATCATTCATTCGAAATTTTAATTTAACGGTAGAGAAAAGGAAAACCGAGCGCTGAGCTCAATTTCCATGTGGCAACCGAGATAGGTCCCCTTGTAACTAGCAGGTCGTGCTGCACGTTGCAGCGTTGGCTTGCAATTTGCAGTTCGGAAAAGGAAGGCTAGGCGCGTAGTTGTAATTTCCGATGAACTGTGTCAGTAAATGGCCAGTTACACCGAAAAAATCTAATGGCAGTACCACAAACAATTTATGCAAAAGAAAGGAGTAACGTTATCCGACATGCAAACTCTGCAAGTTTCGTCCAGAAACTCTACTATATTCTCTCAAAACCCCTGTGAAAACACTGCCTCCATGGTGCACTTCCGGCTATCTCCTACAACTAAAAAGAACAAAACGTGGACACTTTTTGATGTGATATTTCAACGTGGGCCTATAGTCTTGCATTCCTGCAGCCCTCGCTCCTATACCCATCCCTTGCAACAAAATTGTTCCTTCCAAATTAGTCATGCACAATTATAGCAATACAATTTGCTAAATGAGGACTATATATACGAATGATTAATTATAGATCAATCTCCATTCTTTTTTTGAAGGAAGAAAGAATATTAAGGATTACGTGAAACCGAGCAACCAGACCACCTTCCATGCACGGCACCACAATGGTGCATGCAAACAGGAATCGTACATGTGTAATCAAAAAAGAATAAAACTAAGACAAGTGCAATAATTTTTAGTTTGTCGCTCTGCCCTGCTCCCGTGCGATCTCCTCCCCGCTCGCTTGCCCTCGGCGCGCTTGCGTGATCTCCTCCTCCAATCACGCGATCTCCGATGCCTCGCTTACATCCGCGGCGCCTGGCCCCCATGTGAGATCTCGCCCAATCAGGCTTCCTCTCCTCGGCCTCGCCGCCCTCGTAAGTCGCGCTGCGCCACCCATGCCGCCTCTTCTTCTGCAGCCCACCGCTCACTCACCACCGCGCCTCCTTCTTCGTGTGTGGCTAAGAGAGGAGCTCGTCGACCCATTCCTGCTATGTGCTGCTGGATGCGATGGCTGTCCCTCGCCAATGTATGCGCTGCGGATACAGGACGGAGCGACGACGATCGCGCTTCGAAAGAACCGGTAAGCTCGAGGCAAAGCGCCGGGTAGAGGGCGCCTCATCCTCATCTTCCTCGTCAAGCGCGGGCTCCCCAAGTCTACCTCGCCGCCGCCCTCGAGTACCTCGTAGTTATCATCGCCAGAGACACAGAAGTTCGTGTCCCTCCTTCTCGATCTCCATCTTCCTTTTGTCCATCGCCTTCTTCTTAATCTTGATCCGATGTCCCACGCCAATCTGGTTGTTGCGCTTCTTCTCGATCTGGTTGGACAACAAATTGGTTTGTTTAGGTCTTGGCTAACATCTTTACTCGCTTTCACCGATGTACAGACTTTGCCGGATGATTAACGACGCACCGGAGAGCAATGGTGAACGGCGCCAAGCCATCCACCAAAATGAGCCCAATGCCCCTAACGCCTAGTGCTTCCCCACCTGCGCATCCGCCCGATCATCGATGATGCTGTTGATCCAAAGGTTCCGCCGTTGACACTCCTCGGGTCAAAGAAACCCCAGCTTCAACCATGATGTCATACAAATTCCAGGTGTAATTATTTTCTTTGTAATCTTCTATTCCTTCATCATGGAGCGTAGTTCTCTGAACTACAAAACAGTGTTTTTTTATTTCTTTCAGAAAAAATAGTGTTTTGTGAAACATGCGAAATTAAGATCTTATAGTATTCAAGAGGTGGTCTGAATGCTTTTGGTGGCATAAAAAATGTTTGTCTGGACACTGGCCTTCTGAATCAGTGTAGTTCTATTCCATTCAAATTTGGACGTCAGCTGTCCATAGCCAGTAATTTTTCAAGTTCCCCTATCATACTCATTGGTTTTGTTCACTATTACATTTCAATTTTATTTTGACCAGATAATCTAATAGGCAAATGCTGCTTCGATGATAAAACAAAAACATATTCTGTTCTGACTGCTATACTGAATTTCCTACTTTATGCTTTTTTGGGACAAAATAAAATGGAAATACCCTCATTCTAACGAACTAATGCTAAATCACTCGTTGAGTGCAGTGAAAGTCTGAAACTGTTCGTTGGAATGCATGTATTGGATTGCACGGGGATGTATTCTCAAAAAAGCTGAGGTGTTTCTTACATTCAGTTTGCTTTTTAGTTGCAAGAACTCAATTATTCATGCCAATACATGCCTCTAAACCACTACTACATGTCAGGTACTGCAATATAAATCTTTATGTCAAAATCATGGAACTCTAGAAGAGCAGGTTAGTGATCTACAACTCTACATATACATATCTGCACTATTCGTGCGATTAAAGCTTGGTAATTTTCTTCAATACAAATACAAAAATGATAAAATTTACCTCTGTTAGCTAATCAGGCATGACTAGAAAAAACAAATGTAACCTCCAAAAATCTCCATTTAACTCTTATCATATGCTTTATGCATATCTAATTTCACTGCACAGAGACCGAATTTTCATTTTTTTCCTATTATTAATATCATGCACACACTCATAAGCCAAAAGAATGTTATCAGTGATCAATCGTCCCGGCACAAAGGCACGTTGCTGTTCACTGATGATGTCTGGTAAAATAATCTTCAGCCTATTTGCGAGTAATTTTGCTATCACCTTATAAACTTGTATTACATAGACTAACAGGGTACAGAGATAGTATGCTCCTTGGTTATTTAGTTTTGATATTGCTTGCTAACCTATATCAGCAAGACCAAAACTGGATTGATATATTGTCAGATTATTTAGTATTTAACCTCTGAGTAACCAGTTGTCTGCGAGAACCAAAAGTCAAATCAAAATTTTGTTTTTTTCCATAAGTCTTTCCTACAGCTTCGTTTTTCATTCTGTTGATGCCTTCACGGCAAATGAAATATAGAATATAAATTGCTTCCATTTACCAAACTCTTTGACAACACATGTTTAAACTAATCTTGGTAGTATGTTGATTCTTTGGTCATCGATGCTGTTGTGTGGTACCGGATTATGTATTTGTGGGATCTAGTGTCATTGTTAGATGGATTGATCCAAGAGAATGTAATCCTAAATGACAGTTTTTTCTATCAATTGAAGATCCAAATAGAAAGGTATTTGAAATCATGGTTACACTGATTCGTTTTGAGATAGACAATGTGATCGAGAAAAAAAGGTATATTTCCCTCTTCTACTAGACATCTTGTGGTGGTTCAAAATTCTGCTTCTTATCCAATTTTAGTATCCCTTGTGGAAAGTGTTATACACTACAGATTAAAACAAATTCCTAGCTGTTCATCCAGCAATGAGTCCTTACGAATTTGTTAATACCGTTGAGCCATTTCAATATGATAATATCTTAACAGAGTAATGTGTCTGCTACCAATTACAACTTCAATGGTGACGTGAAGTTACAGCCTCCAAGAGCGACCAAGGATAAGGAGAAGTACCAACGGTGACTACTCTACACCGGCCACGTAGGTGATGATTGTTGTAGGGCATATCTTTTGTATTTTCTTGGACAAAGATTAAGGTCTGGTATCGGCAACTTCTCTAATGTGATCGAAGTCTATTAGTGTCCAGATTGCTATCCGGTGGATGCAAAAATCATTTGACATTGTATAGCAAGCTGAGAACTAGCTGCTTAGGAAAAACCTTAAAGAGTTCATGACAATTCTGATAGTTTTGTTGATCTATTTATCCTTTCTATCTTTACCACATCGATTCTTCTTTCTCTAAAACATTCGTGATTACTCGTAAGTCGTAAATTCTTGGTTAATGCATTAAGTTTTGGATTGTTATAGGTATGGGCAAGGTTGTCACTCGACCCTTACCGAGTCGGTGAGCCTACGACGCCGCGCTCTCCGTGACGGTGTTAATTTCACGAATTTTGCTTTTTGGATTAAATGTCACTTTAACGTTTTCACGGTATTGTTATTTTATCGTGCGATTCTTGCGTTTTTATTACAAAAGATTTACTGTCACGTAGCAACGCACGGGCACGCTACCTAGTATAGTATAAAATGGTAAAGCGAGGAAAACATTGGTCACAAGTATATATATTTATTGTGTAAAAAGATGAACTAGTACATGATTATTAGCAGCACCAGCCTTCAAGTTATCAGAGTCTTTTCTCTTGTCAATTAAAGCTCTAGCAAAACTTGATGAACTCAGAAACCTAGTAGCATGCTCCACACGTTCTAGAGCTGTGCCTGAGCATTCAAATAGCACTGCATCTCCTACACAAAATCATGATTTAAATCATCTATACTAAAATAGTTTCAATATATATTTGGAAAGCTAAGTATAACAGCACAAATACTCACCATTATTTTTTCTCGAATACGCAAAAGATTTGCGTATCATTGTATTAAGGAGAAGAGTTTAAAGAAAACATACAACGCGCTTCTATCGAGTGCCGAAGGAGGTCGACCTAACACAGCCGAAGTTGAACCATCCTAGCAAAAGACATCATGTTTCGATATTACATAAAAAGAAAACAACCAATATATACTCACCATTATATTGTTAAAAGACAGAGACACAACACTTTAAGACAAATTTGATGCAACTTCTTTACTGAGCTCCTTCCTGACACATTGATTTGAGCCCGGGAGAAAGGCACCTAGTTAAAGCAACATGATACAATATGGCTGTGAGCGCTCGGATGGAGCTGTAAGAATCATGTGCGTAAAAAGGGAAGGGTCAGCAAACCTGAAATCAATAGCAGTTGCCTCTCCACCACTGCAAATTCTTTTGTTCTCCTCTAAGCTTCTTGTGAGATCTTCAGCTCTTGTATTCCCCATCAAGCTTATTGGGAGAAGCTCATCAGTCATCACCCATACTACTTGTCAGCATATTTTCAGTGCCGAAGCAGTAAAGAATGCAAAATGTGGGTCAGAACCAGTAAAGCAACGTCATAAATCCATCCCTCAAAACTTGAACAACTGAAAGGCATGAGCTTACTTAGGCCTTCTTACTTTTGTGCAGGATGTATGTTTCTAGCAGGACATTAGCACATAGATATTAGTTTACGACTGTACTGTACCTTCCAAGTTCTAACTATAACTAGAAGTAGCAATATTTGTTTTGTATGTTCAGTAACTGCTAGCATTTTGTATGCTCAGTTCTGTAACTAGCAGCAGTAACAACAATGTGATGTCATTTCTGGTTGTGTTGGGAACAAATTAAACATCGGTATCTGCACCGCTCTGCTGTGCCAACTGACAATTTCGACTTCTCTGGTTAAAAAGGACACCATTCACAAATGCATGATAGCAGGCAAGTCACTTGTTAGTCAGTAATGTGGTAGTAAACTAGTAATACCAAGATAAGCGGAGTTTTCAGTGTTTATTTAGACGCAGCTGCTCTGTGTAACATGCTGTTAAGCTAGCAGCTCATTTCCCTTTACGATTTCCTGAATTTTTTTGAAACTATTTTTTTTATCAAGTAAGCCACTGCATTTTATCACTTCCCTGCTTATAGTTGGTATGATATTAGCGTCAGGCAGCGCCTGCTCAACAGGGCACTGCCTTTAAGGGCTACAGGTTTGCAACAGAGGAATGGACATGCCTCTCTAGATAACCTACGAGCAATCTTTTGCTGTGAATTGGCTACAATGCATTTCAAGGTATGAATAGATTGCTACAACACATACACCATCCATGCTTTTCTTTTCTTTTTAAAAAAAACTGAAATAAAACAATGCAAGCGGTATAATCTTACCGCCTGTGACCGGAAGGTCCCGGGTTCGAGTCGCGGTCTCCTCGCATTGCACAGGCGAGGGTATGGCTTGCCACTAACACCCTTACCCAGACCCCGCACATAGCGGGAACTCTCTGCTCAGGGTACGTCATTTATATAGAGCTTATGATTTCTGAAGCCATATCAGGGATGCCTAGCTAAGACTTGAGTTCAGTACTTCAGATTTTCCCTCCTCGTTTTTGGGATGTCAATATGTATGTAGTATGTAATTGGGTAAGACTTGGATGATCAGGGTTTCAGGAGTCCGCTGTCACAGGAAAATCGAAGGGGAGAGGGAGGGAGAAGGATGGTGTTTGTACCTGTTGTCAGGCCGTCCGTTGAGAGGGAAGGGGAGGGGCGGCGGCGCGGCGCGGCAACGGTAGCACTATCGCCGCTAGACCTCCTCCGACTTCAAGCGCGCGACGCTTGATCCTTCCACGAGACGGAAGAGGCCTCTTTTTCTTTTTCTTTTTTCTGTATATATATGGCCTACTACTACTAGTTCTTTTACGACGACGGTTGGAAAGACCCCGGTCTCTCCCAAATCCGAGCCGAGAGAGACCTCTCTCCTTTACGTGACACGTGGCATGTATATAGTATAGCAAGCTCCAACTCCTTCCATGAGAGAAGTTTTGTTTTACAAAGGGAGGAGACTGGTAGCGTACACTCTCCCTCCACGATCCAATTGCAACAACACAGATAGTCTACTGAATTCAGAATACAAATCTGTGAGAGATGCTACACTCTCGGAGGTGGCAGCAGAGAAGGGAATCGAACACAGAGCAACCTCTAGAAGGTTCCAGAAACACAGGTGGGTACGGTAGCTTGAGGTAGAGGAAGCAGAGATGCTAGAGGAGTGAGACAGAGTTGTGTCTCTGAATAATCGATGCCCATCTCAGTTGCTCTCCTCTACTCCTCCTGCGGTCAGTTCTAGTGACTTTTTTTATTTTTAATCCTTTTTTATTCAATATTTCAATAATAATCGCTTCTAAAAAATATTGCTGATATGACCCTTTTGATCGCGCCAGCGCTGCTGGTGTGACCAAATAACGTTGCCGCGCCACATGTATTGGCGCGGCAACATCCGTCATGTTAGACGACGTTTCAAATGTGGAAAACGATGTCACGCCACGTGACAGTATTATTCTGTTGCGTCACTAGGAGTGTCGTGACATGACCGAATCTTTGAAAAATCATAATTCTTTGATACGACGTTGGATGAAGATAAAATTTATATGAGAATTGTAGCACTCGATGAGATCTACAACTTTATAGTTTAAATTTTGTTTATTTAAGGATGTTCAGATACTCAAAAAATAATATAAAATTTCAGGAGCATAATAACCGCGTACTAGTGCTTGTCGCATTAGACAAATAGTAATATTTTTTTCTGTGTGGTGTCAAATAAAAATACTTTTTACATCAAAGTTGTAGCTCTCAATGAGATCTACAACTTTATAGTTTTGAATTTTAACATTTGGAGTCTATAAGATGCTCAAAAAACAATATAAAATTTCAGTAGCATAATAATAACATAATATTGCTTGTCGTATTAGAAAAATAATATCGTTTTCACTAAGGGCTACAACTTTGATATAAAATGTATCTTCATTTGACACCATACAAAAACGATATTATTTTTCTAATGCGATAAGCACTAGTACGCGATTAATATGCTCCTGAAATTTTATATTATTTTTTGAGCATCTTAACATTCTTAAATGAAAAACTCAAAACTATAAAGTTGTAGATCTCATCGAGAGCTATAATTTTCATATAAATTTCATCTTCATCCGACGTCGTATCAAAGAGTTATGATTTTTTAAAGTTTCAGTCTTGTCACGCCACTCTCGGTGGTGCGACAACGTTTTCCACGTCGGAAACGCCGTCTAACGTAGAAGATGTTGCCGCGCCAATGCATGTGGCACGATAACGTTATTTGGTCGGCGCTAGCGCGAACAAAAGGGTCAGATTCCGCAAAAAAAAATTTAGGAGCGATTATTATTGAAATGTTGAATTAAAAAGGATTAAAAATATATAAATTCTCCCTAGTTCTACGGGCAACAGCTACGCCACGGCCTATGGCCCATCTGATGGCCCTAGCATGCTACAGCCTGTTCGTTTCGGCTGAAACGATCGTGGATTATAAGCCAAAATTACTGCTAGTTGGTTTGGTGTGAGAGAAAAATATTATTCTGACTTATAATCAACGATCGTTTACGACCAAACGAACATGCTGCTAATCCATATATTCAGAACATCTGTCTTCCTCTAGTCTGTCTCCTCCTCCTCCCCTGCTCCTCTTGCTGCTCCACCCCAATTTCATGCTAATCCAGCCTTTAAATTCCTCTCCAATCTCCACCGATATCTTGTACCCGGTGTTTTGGACACACCACACTATTATGTAGTTCTCCATTTATTAAAAAAAACTGTCCTTTTTTTCAAGCCCGATAATAAGCTCAATGTTTTTTATGGAAAACCCATTATTTGATATTCTTAAGAAATCAGTTGCTACAATTTTGGACTACTCGGCCACATCTTGTCAGTAACTTTATCCGATGTACAAGCAGTCAAGCATGAGCCCAAAACTGCAGCTTGGTCATAGAAGAAAACATGGACCTGGGCACCTGGCAGAACTCCGGCTACATCTTATTCCATGTTTGCAAGAATGCACATTGGGATGCCAGTTTTGTGGTCCCGACAGGTCCCTAGCCAGCTAAGGACTTGTGAGATGACCGAGCCTACCTATCGGCCCCTGGTAAGCCGATAGGTACCCATCGTGAGCCTACCTGTCGGCCCGTGGTAAGCCGACAGGTCCCTGGCCAGCTAAGGACTCGTGACATGACCTGTTGTCGGTCCATGGTAGACTACCTATCGGCCGCTGGTAAGCTCGGGGCATGACCATGGTGAGCCTACCTATCGGCCCCTGGTAAGCCGACAGGTTCCTGCCTCCTGCGGTCTCGTGTCATGATCTGTTGATGGCCTATGGTGGACTACCTATCGGCCTCTGGTAAGCCGACAGGTCCATGCCCATCTGCAGACTCAAACACGTGACCTGTCAGAGGTTTAATTGCCATAATTCCTATCGGCCTTTGGATGGACGATTAGTGCTACAATTTTTCTAATACCAGCATATAGATCTACAGTTTTTTATTTAACTAATATTATTTTGAAAAAAGCCGCTTTGTATGATGTGTTCAGGCAGCCACGGAGCGGTGTGGTGCAGCTGGAGCTCGCGCATGGTTTTCAGGACTGCCCCGAGGGTCGAGGCGCGTCGTGGTAATTTCTAAGGAATAGTAACTGCATGCAGCACGGGAACAGTAAATTGCACTGGCATAGACGCATAGTGGCATGCAATACGCAGATGGCTCCTCCTTTCTTCCACTCGGAACTCCAAACGATTGCCTGCGCTGCGTCCGCCGCCCAGCAGCTCCTCTCCCGCTGCTCGGCTGTTCGTTGCTCTCCTCTATTTATGCCTAGGCACCAGCGCCACTCCCTGATCTCTTTGTCCACCTCAAGCCAACAACAACATAGGCGTACGACACACAGCACAGGCCACTGAAACCATCAACGGTTCAACCCAAAGTTCAGTCGTAGCACATGGCCGAGGAAATGGTGGCGCAGGGCTGGTCGTCGCTTCCGGCGGACCTCGTCAACAGCGTCGCCGACTGCCTCCTCGCCACCAACGACCTCGACTGCTACACGGACCTGCGCGCCGTCTGCCACCACTGGCCCTCCGTCACCGCCGACCCCGGGAGTAACCAGCATGACCCACGCTTCCGTCTGAGCCGCTGGATCATGCTGGATGAACGCAAGGCCTCCGCCGCCACCATCAACGTCGACGACGGCGCCCTCCTCTTCGTCAGCACCGCCACCGGCCGCTTCCTCCACAGGAGCCTGCCGCTCCTCCGCGACCCCGGCCACGCCTTCATTACGAGCACCACCGACGGCCTCCTCGTTCTGGCGGCCACGGACCCCCCGCACGACGTGAGCGTCCTCAACCCCTTCACCGGCTCCCTGATCCGTTTTGCGGCGCCACTGCCGAGCGAGCCGCGGCCGCGGCTCCGGCTCACTGCCGACGTGCGGGTCGGTTCTTCGCCTACTCTGGTCTTGGTCTCCGTCGGGCGAAGCTGGGTGTACTGGGCGGAACCCCAGAGCGAGTCTTTCTCTGTCGAGATGAGGCACCGCAGCCGCAGGTATCCTGCTAGCAGGCTCCCACTGATTGCCGCTGCCGTCAACCGTAAACCCGTTCCTGCTGGTGCCAAGAACATCTTTGTTCAGCTGTTTCGGTCCGAGGAGGACAAGGACTGCCGTTGTTACGCGGTGGTGGCTGCCGGCGGGGATATGCTGGCGATCTCGAAGCGGCGCCGTGGCATGGATGTTTTCAAGGTTGACTCTGCTTGGAACGTGGTGGAGAGGGTGGAGAGCATCGGTAGCCAAGCTCTCTTCCTCGGCGTCTGATGCCTTGTCGTTGACGCCGATTGCTTCCCAACAGTGGAGGCCAACTGCGCTTACTTCCTTCTCGATGACCTATCCTCTTGCCGGCGTTGCATCTACAAGTTTAACATTGGTACTTATGGCAACCAAGAACCAGAGCTTGTATCGGCAGACTTTGGCCCTTTCACCTTAACGCAGCTCCTCTGCAACTACACGGCACTACTGGAAATTCGAATTGTTCTGTGGGTGTTTAATTTTTCTGTGCGTTTTTTTCGGTACGCATAGAAAAATTGCGATTTTTCTGTCGGTTCCAAAATATTCCGACAGAAAAATACGAAAACCCACAGAAAAAATATATGATTTTTCTGTGTGTGACAATATACACACAGAAAAAATCAACACTCTCAGAAAAATACAAATTATTGTGTCGGTTCTTAAAAAACGCATAGAAAAATATACGTACACACAGAAAAATTCAAACAAGCAGTACCCTCCCTTCTTCTTCCCTTAATTCCTCCGAACCAACCCCAACGCCCCTCCCCTCCCTTCTTCTTCCTCCGCCCCTAAAACCCGAACCAGCGGCCAGACCAACCCGGCGCTCCCTCCTCCTTCTTCTTCCTTTTGACCAACCCCGACACCCCCTCCTTCCTTCTTCTTCCTCCTCCGTGACCCCTCCTCCCCTCCTTCTTCTTCCTCCACTTTTGACCAACCCTAGCGCCCCTCCCTTCTTCCCCCTAAGACCTGCCCCTAGCGCCCCGCCCCTCCCTGCAGTCGCCCCTCCCCTTCTTCCCTGGCGCCGCCCCTCCCCGGCCTTCTTCTTCCCCGGCGCCGTCCCTCCCTGACCTTCTTCTTCCCCGGCGCCGCCCCTCCCCGGCCTTCTTCCCCGGCGTCGCCCCACCCTCTCCCGGATCTGGCGGTGGAGGCCGGTGGCGGCCTTTTTTTTTAATTCCATACTTTGCACAACATTGCAGATCTGATTACACTCATTTCCAATCCGGTTGATCACATTCTGGATATAGGCTTGTTGTGTGCTCCAATGGTAAGATATCGACTCTATGTAGTTTGAAGTTTTTTAGTGTCAAATTCGTATTGAAGGCTAAGATCACTGTCAAAATTGGCAATTATCCCATCATATTGTCAATCTCATTTTAGAATTAGATGTGGTATGTAATGTGCAGTCAACATGAATTCTTTATTTCTCCAATAGCACATGATTGTCGTCCTACATGCATTTTTTTCTACTGCCTATAGTTAGCCACTTTATAGCTGCTCTGAAATTGTTGGTTGAATTTTTAGAGCTGCACATGAATGATTGTTCCATTATATATCCTGATATGGGCTGCAGTAGCAAGTTCCATGCATAAAAGTTGTCAAGTGTTAGCTAAAACAGCACTGAAAAAAATATTTGGTTTGATAAGATTTGGGAGGCTAGCATGTTGTTTAACTATTTATTTGCATGAATCTTAATTCATTGTTTACACATGTCCTTAGGACCATTTTAGTGTTTTGCACAACACTATAGATATGCTTTAGAGTTTCAGGAGTATGCTTATTTCAAGTTCCATACTAATCTGGCTTCGAAAACTGTTTTTAGTGTACATTTCTTGTTAAGTATGCACAACTGTTAGGCTTCACTGATTGATGTAGTCTTTTAATCATCGAAAAGATAAGCGAGTGGGGAAAGTTGGATATCAATATTTTTTTATCATGTGCTGCAGACACGACACTAAAGCGACAGGCTGCTGGTGGCAGAAAGCGCCACACTGCTAGGTACCCCACCATCTCCATCCACCTTTCCACGATCAGGAACCTTCAAAATTACAAATATCCTGTATTGGGCAGTAGTGGTATTGGTGCCTCTGAAATAGTTGCTAGTCACATATATTCTAACAACCGGTTTTGTGGTCTTCTAAGTGAATAATATATGCGTTGTAGAAGGCTAGGCTTTAGTGTTTTATTAGGAGTGTGCTTCTTTCCAATTCCATATTTTTTACTTTGTGCAACACTGCAAATCAAGAGCTGAGTTACAAAACTAATTTTTATTGTACAGTTCTCTAAGTATGCACTATTGTCATTCAGCAAGTCAGATCATGGAATGCAGTCCTGACTTATCAAAATGTTTGTTTGCAATCAATGCTCCAAAAATAACCGTCATGATTCTTATTTTTTGTAGGTCATTGCAGTCCTGACTATAGTGGCTTGGTAAGATATTCTGTGCACTTCATTTTTGCTCTAGTTGACCTGTATATCGTCTGATTGTAGGTGCACTATTAATTTTTTTGCATAATTTTGTAAGTATGGATCAGATTGTTTTGGGTAATTTATTTATCCTTCAATAAAGTGCTAGAACATTCAATTTTATTTGCATAATCTTGCTGGTTATTTGTTCTTAAGTTATTGCACAACAATTAGCAGTTATCATCTTTCAGCAACCGAATTGTTCGGATTAGTAGAAGGTGCTAGAGCACCACAATAATCAGTATTCAATTGTTAGGATTAATATGAGCATGCTTGGGATTGATGGCTTTTTTGCTGTTGTTTTTTTCCTTCCCCGAGTATGCATGCCTGCTTGGCTGCTTCTACTGTAATATTTACAGCATTCAAATATCTTTTGACAGTCTCGTGCCGCGCTGCTCTCCCCTTCCCTAACTATGCCTTGTGACTTTTTTTGTTTTGTACTACTCTTGAGTGGCTGTGATGAATCAAGATTCCATTAGAGAACTTCTGCGCTTTAGCACCTTATGAGCTGGTACTTGGGATATTTTGTTCTGTTTGATGCTTAACTAGGATGGCTTGTACCAGTACAAGCAACCAGTTCTGTGGCCAGTTCAATTCCCATTAGAGAGAGAGAATTAAATTAAACTCCAGATGAAATTAAGTTGCAGTTGTTATGCTGATAATGGATAAATCTGAGCCATTTCTCGAGTTCTTTTGCTCTTGTTCTTTTGCTCTAGGTGAAACTTAGGTAATACTTTCAAATGTGAAATTTCTTGAGATGGTCAACTTCTAGAAGAATGTTCAAACCGTTGTCTTGGTGGAGGTGGACCCCTCTCATCCGGTCTCCTTGGGGTCTCCCAGGATTGTTTCTTTGGCTGCTCCTGTTACCAGATTTGGTACCCTATCCATCTGCTTTCCAGTCCTTGTTACTAGAATCTGCTGTCTCTTTCCATTGAGCAATACCTTGTGAGTTCTCAGCAGGCACAGCATTCCATCTTATCTTTCTCACCCCAACTGGATCCTGCATTAGACTTGGCATTTGGTCTTCCAATTCCATCTCCAGCATTCCAAGCAAAGCCTCCCCAAGTCACGCTCGCCTCCCGTGCTCACCTTTGCCCTCGTTGTCCTGGTAATTCTAGCTCTCTGTCTGTTACCCGACTGCTACTGCTGTTAGTTGTAATTTTCCGGATGCTGATGGTGTTATGTGCTCATGTTTGCAGGGTGTCATCCTTCTCATGTCTTTTTGCCCCTGGCATTTCCCCACATGTCCTGATCTGTTTTTCTCTTTATGGTGTCCATGTTATTGCATTTCTGCTTGATATGGAAAGTTACATGACAACCTTGCAACAGGAACTCTATGAATGTATTCAAGAGTAAACCTTGTAAATATATAGCGGGATGCAGTGCTCAGATCACTCTTCTACTGTAACTCTCTTTTCATTTCTTGAGAATGAAATGTACATCCTATTTAATTAGATGTGTGTCTATGGTACAGTTTGACTGACAAATATACTGATGGCTGGCTGTCTTTAGGTATTCTCATTTGAACTAGTTTTTTTTTATAATTATTTTTTATTTATTCTTGATGTTGACAATAGGCATATTTCTTATTTCATCTCCAAAATGATGTGCCTCTGATTTTCTAATTAGAGTTAGTGGAGAAAAGTATTAGGTCTTTCAGTTTTGTCCATTGTTTTTCTCCATTAGTCTGTACACATGAAGTACTTGGATTGCTATGGAGGGTTCATTGTGTTAGAGTTGAATTCATGCTTGACGAATAAACCAGCATATCTATTTCTTTATAATAGTGTAATCCTTGCATGCATGCTGTCTCCTGTTATCTTGCTCACAGCTTTCTCCTCTGCTGACACGTTTGTTAGCCCAATAGCCTTTTTCCCACCAATAAAAAGGGTGGTCTAAACACTAAACTGTAGATTTAGCTTGGCTTGTGGTTGGGTTCATAAACTTATTGAAATTTGTGGACTAGTGTCTAAACACTATATATCTTGAGTTATGGTTAATTCAATTCAATGTCTATTAGAAATTACTTTTCTCTTTACCTCTGAATATTTTTTTCCTATTCACAAGATTACTCTAATTAATGAAAAATGGTCTTTTGCAGGAGGCTTTGGGAATTTCTTAGTTTGAGAACATATTATAGATATGTTGATCAGTAGTCGTGCTTTGTTTATATGGTTTCAATAACATTGTGTTTTGTAACTGTATAATGACATTGAAACATTGAGTCCATTGTTATGAACAACAATGATATGTAACAACTTTCATGCTGATTATATGTATTGAGATTGCTGAACGTAACATGTTATGCATGGCTAAATGATACTATTTATGTATGATGAAATATGATGATAGTCATTAGTTATGAGCCGTGTTTGTAGACTTCATTACTGTATGGATTTTTCTGTGAGGCTGGTTGCACAGAAATATTATTTTTAATCTGGGCGAAATAAAATTTTCTGTGAGTTCACTAGACCGACAGAAAAAACATGTGTTTTTCTGTGCGTTTATTTCTTTTTTTCTGTGTGGACTAACACACAGAAAAATTAGTTTTAATCTGGATGAACACAATTTTTCTATGCGTGTGAGACCCACAGAAAAATTATTTCTGACGGTGAACCCACAGAAAAAGTCGATTTTCTGTCATTCTATTTCTGTGGGTTATTTTCTAATGGTATTCAAATTTTTCCATGGGTTTTCGCATACACAGAAAAAAGAGAGATTCCAGTAGTGCGGTGGACATTCCAGATCATGAGCTAACGTGTGAAGGATACTTCTCCTACCTCGATGAGGGCTATCACCGCTTAATCGTATGAGCCATGCTTATCAGCCATGATACAATGTTTTTCTCTCACAATAAAACAACATCAACCAGCTTATAAGCCACAGATACGATCAAGCGAACAGGGTGATACATATCAAGGATGGTGATTGTGAGGACTATGTCGACAACGACGAATTCTACGATGATGTTGCCTATTTAAATCATCTCTTTGATAGATACAGTATGGTTTAAGGGTTAGGGCACTCCCAATGCTAAAAACTATATGTAGTTTATATACCTATTAATTTCCATGCACACTATATAAAGATTTTTTTTTTGAATACAATGGCAGGAGCTATGCCTTTCAATTAAGATAAGAAAAGAGAGTTTATATACAAGGAGGAAGACACTCTGAAAAGGGTATTAAGGATCCCAGGTGCGCATGAAAACACCACGAAAACATATTCCTTGCTGTTAGAGAAGGGAGATTGCTAAGTGTAAGCGAAAGCCCTCTTTTTTTGCTCTATGTCCTCCTTGATTCTTGCGGCCACTTGTGGCACCGTCTCTGTGGTATTGTTAAAAATTCTCTTGTTTCTCTCTTTCCAAATATTCCAAAATATGTAGATCACTACCCCATTGAGCCATCTGCGTTCCGTGGTTGGCACTTTTTTGCTGCTTCTTCCCACCATGCTCTGATCTCGACGGGGTCATGGTCCCAATGGATAGTTTCTACTCAACGATTTTTTATCCAATCACATACATTCTCTCTCCATTTTCTGCCAATCATATCCTTTCGTATCTTGTTCTCGTGTAGACATGGTTTCTATCTTAGACCCGGTTTCTATGATTTTTGCTCTCTCTCTTCAATAACTATCTTGCCACATCAGCGAAATGCTTAGGTGACAGTATAATTAATGTCATAGAAATTATGGTGGTTTCTATATTGTGAGTGCCCTTACTTGTTAGCAGCATGACCGACTTGGAGAGGTTAAGCCTGGCGATGTTGTTGAGGATTGAATTTTTTGGTGTTGTCGGTGTTGTGACAGACTCCGGAGGGATCAAGCTTGGCGGCGACTAATTCAGCAATTTTCTAATTGAAATAAAATCATTCATTCGAAATTTTAATTTAACGGTAGAGAAAAGGAAAACCGAACGCTGAGCTCAATTTCCATGTGGCAACCGAGATAGGTCCCCTTGTAACTAGCAGGTCGTGCTGCACGCTGCAGCGTTGGCTTGCAATTTGCAGTTCGGAAAAGGAAGGCTAGGCGCGTAGTTGTAATTTCCGATGAACTGTGTCAGTAAATGGCCAGTTACACCGAAAAAATCTAATGGAAGTAGCACAAACAATTTATGCAAAAGAAAGGAGTAACGTTATCCGATCGACATGCAAACTCTGCAAGTTTCGTCCAGAAACTCTACTATATTCTCTCAAAACCCCTGTGAAAACACTGCCTCCATGGTGCACTTCCAGCTATATAGTATAAAATGGTAAAGCGAGAAAAACATTGGTCACAAGTATATATATTTATTATGTAAAAAGATGAACTAGTACAGGATTATTAGCAGCACCAGCCTTCAAGTTATCACAGTCTTTTCTCTTATCAATTAAAGCTCTAGCAAAACTTGATGAAGTCAGAAACCTAGTAGCATGCTCCACACGTTCTAGAGCTATGCCTGAGCATTCAAATAGCACTGCATCAAATCATGATTTAAATCATCTATACTAAAATAGTTTCAATAAACTACTACTAATCTCACGCCCCCGCGTCGCTCCCCCACGCGGGCGACACGGGTGGCCGCGCTCTCCCAAACCCTAGCAGCCGCCCCTTCCCTCCCCTCCCCCAGCCACGCCGCCGCCGGAGCTGGTCGCTGGCATGGCCACGCGGCTCACCGGGATGGCGGTGGCGGAGCTCCTCCTCTCCTCGCGATTTGGTGGCGCAGGTGACAGCGAGCCAGCAGCTCTCCTCCCACACGCGCTGCGTGGAGCCCGGCGGGGGCATCCACCGCGGCTGTTGGCGGCGCCTGCTGGTGCCCGGCTGGTGCGTGGGGACGGCGGCGGATCCCCTTCTCCCTCGCCCGTCCCTTCCTCCAGTCTTGGCAGTGGCGGCAGCGTTGGCCCGGATCGGGTCCTGGGCGACTGGATCCGGTGTCCACGCGGCCGGATCTAGAGCTTCGGTACCTGGACCTGGCTCTCTCTCGGAGGGCGGGCGAGCGCGGTGGCTGGCCAAGGCGGAGGCGGCGGCGGCGGCGACAGCAATGGGTGTCGGCACCGGTGCTCTTCTGCCGGTTCTGATGCCTCTGGGCAGGGGGGCGGCGCCCACAGGGGTGGGGCGCGTGTCTGGTGGTGGCTGACGTCGGGTCGCAGCGTCAGCAGCACGTGCCAAGAGCCGGCGACAGCGGCTGGCTGTGGCGTTGGTCGTGCGGCGGTGTTTCGCGAGCAGCGGAGTCAGGTCCGGCTCCGCGTTGCCCGGCCGGAGGGGGTGACGGCCGACGCAGCTGTGCGGCTGCTGCGTGCAGCCGGCGCGTCGAGGCCCCTCTGAAGGGGTTACTGTGGAGCGGTAGGACAACGGTGAAGCCAGTGATGGATGGCAAGGGGCCTTGCTTCTTGGCCCGACGTTTGTGCGTGAGGATTCCTTGGGCGAAAGCCTAGCGACGGCGACACCTGTGGGTGCCGCTTTCCCTGTTGGGGGCGTCGTGTATCCCCTCTAGCACTATCATCCAAGGGTGAAAGCCCGGTCCACTTTGGACGTGCGATGGTGGCGCCATCGGCGTCGCTACCTTCCTGAAGGCGTCGCGTTTGGATTTCGTCGTGGCCTCGATGTCTCCTCGGTGATTGTTCTTCGCTTCTTGGCGCCTCGATGACGCGTGGAGGTGGGTCTTGCTGCGAGAAGTCGAAGCTGCTGCGTCAGGGACGTGGCTCGGCAACGATGACATGCGGCGAGCCCCCACCTTCATCGTTGGCTGGGGTCTGCTAGGGGTCGGCAAGCGCTGGAGGCGAGGCGTGTGGCCGTGATTGGAAGTCGGAGCTGCTCTTTACGGGGTGTTTGAGCTTGGCAACGATGACCGGTTGCGGCCGCTTGCTTCGGGCTCGTTGGTGGGTGGCTTGTGTGTGGGCTGCCATGAGAAGTCGGAGTTGCTGGCGTCTTCAGCCATGCTCGGCAACGATAACCCATGGTAGTGTGCCATGTTAGTACTCAGCTGCGTCGTGTGGGTTGGTTAGCCTATCGGGTGCTCTTTTTGACATCCCGTTGGCTAGCCATCTTGTACATAAATTCTTTCGTCTTAATTGAGTGGCAGAGCTCCTGCCTTTGTTTCAAAAAAAAAGTTTCAATATATATTTGGAAAGCTAAGTATAACAGCACATATACTCACCATTATATTGTTAAAAGACAGACACAACACTTTAAGACAAATTTGATGCAACATCTTTACTGAGCTCCTTCCTGACACATTGATTTGAGCCCGGGAGAAAGGCACCTAGTTAAAGCAACACGATACAATATGGCTGTGAGCGCTCGGATGGAGCTGTAAGAATCATGTGCGTAAAAAGGGGAAGGGTCAGCAAACCTGAAATCAATAGCTCACAGTTGCCTCTCCACCACTGCAAATTCTTTTGTTCTCCTCTGTGCTTCTTGTGAGATCTTCAGCTCTTGTATTCCCCTTCAAGCTTATTGGGAGAAGCTCATCACCCATACTACTTGTCAGCATATTTTCGGTGCCGAAGCAGTAAAGAATGCAAAATGTGGGTCAGAACCAGTAAAGCAACGTCATAAATCCATCCCTCAAAACTTGAACAACTGAAAGGCATGAGCTTACTTACTTAGGCCTTCTTACTTTTGTGCAGGATGTATGTTTCTAGCAGGACATTAGCACATAGATATTAGTTTACGACTGTACTGTACCTTCCAAGTTCTAACTATAACTAGAAGTAGCAATATTTGTTTTTGTATGTTCAGTAACTGCTAACATTTTGTATGCTCAGTTCTGTAACTAGCAGCAGTAACAACAATGTGATGTCATTTCTGGTTGTGTTGGGAACAAATTAAACATCGGTATCTTCACCGCTCTGCTGTGCCAACTGACAATTTCGACTTCTCTGGTTAAAAAGGACACCATTCACAAATGCATGATAGCAGGCTAGTCACTTGTTAGTCAGTAATGTGGTAGTAATACCAAGATAAGCGGAGTTTTCAGTGTTTATTTAGCGGCAGCTGCTCTGTGTAACATGCTGTTAAGCTAGCAGCACATTTCCCTTTACAATTTCCTGAATTTTTTTTAAACTAATTTTTTTTATCAAGTAAGCCACTGCATTTTATCACTTCCCTGCTTATAGTTGGTATGATATTAGCGTCAGGCAGCGCCTGCTCAACAGGGCACTGCATTTAAGGGCTACAGGTTTGCAACAGAGGAATGGACATGCCTCTCTAGATAACCTACGAGCAATCTTTTGCTGTGAATTGGCTACAATGCATTTCAAGGTATGAATAGATTGCTACAACACATACACCAAACATGCTTTTCTTTTTTTTTTAAAAAAAAACTGAAATAAAGCGGTGCCAGCGGTATAGTCTTACCGCCTGTGACCGGAAGGTCCCGGGTTCGAGTCGCGGTCTCCTCGCATTGCACATGCGAGAGTATGGCTTGCCACTGACACCCTTCTGCAGACCCCGCACAGAGCGGGAGCTCTCTGCTCTGGATACGTCATTTATATAGTAGAGCTTATGATTTCTGAAGCCATATCAGGGATGCCTAGCTAAGACTTGAGTTCAGTACTTTTGGGATGTCAGTATGTATGTAGTATGTAATTGGGTAAGACTTGGATGATCAGGGTTTCAGGAGTCCGCTGTCGCAGGAAAATCGAAGGGGAGAGGGAGGGAGAAGGATGGTGTTTGTACCTGTTGTCAGGCCGTCCGTTGAGAGGGAAGGGGAGGGGCGGCGGCGCGGCGCGGCGCGGCAACGGTAGCACTATCGCCGCCAGACCTCCTCCGACTTCAAGCGCGCGACGCTTGATCCTTCCACGAGACGGAAGAGGCCTCTTTTTTCTTTTTCTTTTTCTTTTTTCTGTATATATATGGCCTACTACTGCTAATTCTTTTACGACGACGGTTGGAAAGACCCCGGTCTTTCCCAAATCCGAGCCGAGAGAGACCTCTCTCCTTTACGTGACACATGGCATGTATAGTATAGCAAGCTCCAACTCCTTCCATGAGAGAAGTTTTATTTTACAAAGGGAGGAGACTGGTAGCGTACACTCTCCCTCCACGATCCAATTGCAACAACACAGATAGTCTACTGAATTCAGAATACAAATCTGTGAGAGATGCTACACTCTCTGAGGTGGCAGCAGAGAAGGGAATCGAACACAGAGCAATCTCTAGAAGGTTCCAGAAACACAGGTGGGTACGGTAGCTTGAGGTAGAGGAAGCAGAGATGCTAGAGGAGTGAGACAGAGTTGTGTCTCTGAATAATTCCTCGATGCCCATCTCAGTTGCTCTCCTCTACTCCTCTTGCGGTCAGTTCTAGGGACTTTTTTAGTTTTAATCCTTTTTTATTCAATATTTCAAAAATTGCTGATATGTCAGTTCTAGGAGCGATTATTATTGAAATATTGAATAAAAAAGATTAAAAAATATAAATTCTCCCCAGTTCTACAGGCAACAGCTACGCCACGGCCTACGGCCCATCTGATGGCCCTAGCATGCTAATCCATATATTCAGAACCTCTGTCTTCCTCTGGTCTGTCTCCTCCTCGTCCCCTGCTCCTCTTGCTGCTCCACCCCAATTTCATGCTAATCCAGCCTTTAAATTCCTCTCCAATCTCCACCGATATCTTGTACCCGGTGTTTTGGACACAACACACTATTATGTAGTTCTCCATTTGTTAAAAAAAACTGTCCTTTTTTTAAGCCCGATAATAAGCTCAATCTTTTTTTATGGAAAACCCATTATTTGATATTCTAAAGAAATCAGTTGCTACAAATTTGGACTACTCGGCCACATCTTGTCAGTAACTTTATCTGATGTACAAGCAGTCAAGCATGAGCCCAAAACTGCAGCTTGGTCATAGAAGAAAACATGGACCTGGGCACCTGGCAGAACTCCGGCTACATCTTATTCCATGTTTGCAAGAATGCAAATTGGGATGCCAGTTTTGTGGTCTCATTTCATTCAAATTACATGGAACCGCATTTGTAGGTACAGCCGCAAATGGAGAACCACAGGGCATAAGCAAGACCAGCTGAGAGATGACCCTTCAGTGGAAGTGGCTAGTTCAGGCAACCGAGCTGGGAGCAGCAAGTTCACTGAGGTATACTCTTCAAAGAGAAATTATGGACGCCTGCGGCAAGAAATGTACAAGAGGTGCAAATGCATGTGTGGCGTGGATATGACTGCTCTTCATGTCATGGGTTATTTTCCCCCATATGTGCATCTTTCTTAGAAATTAGAACAGATCGGCGAGTGCGGCTGTAAGCATTAATTTTGACGTCAAAGAAGTGCTGGACACCTCAAATGGACAAATCACTAGGTCTAAGTAGATGAATAATACATCATTAGTAGTCCTCCTATACCTACCATGAATTAGTAGCTACTTATGTAAAACTCTAACATTCTATAAGAGTGGTGTGAGCCAAAAAGCCTAAACCCCATCTGATATATCTGTAGTTCTATATATATATATACAAAAGAATGCAGTACTACTAACTATAAATCAAATGTGTCATCAGGCGCCTTGGATTCTGATTTCCATGTAGACCCGTTGATTTCTTTGAAAGAAGCTGGTGATCTGTTGCAGCACAGGGACCAAACCAATAGGCAGAGTAGCTGAAGCTGCGACGTGAGCATGACTCAGGGTCTTGTCATGCCTAGTGCTCTCCACGTCTCTTCTTTTCCTCAACTTTTCCAAGTCCATTACACGGTTGTCATGGCTGTAGCGAGGATTCTCCATGGTACTCAGACCAAGTTCTATCTCCAAATCCTTACACTTTCTGTTGTAATCTTTGGAAGCGTGATCGGCTTTCCGCTTCTGTCGCTGCTCATCTTCTTGGCTCTTCTTGAATTCATGCACGACTTTAGAGAACTGGTCGATTGCTCTCAGCACATCATTCTTGGAGACCATCTCGATTGCTTGGAACCAATCATTTGAGATGATGAATACAGGTGGTGCTAAAATCCTGCCTGGGGAGAAAGGAGGGGGCCCATCTGCTGTAACTTCCTCCTGCACCTCAGGGAGCCATTTCTTCAACCATTCATTCAGCGCCTCAGCGCAAGACCTTTGAGCTCACCCACTTGTTGAAGCAACGGTACCATTTCGTGAGCTCCCGTTCCAAATCCCGTGAGGCCTCCGCACCAGATTGGCTTACAGTCATCGCCTTGAGCCGATGAATTCTACTGTCTTGTATGGCTAATAGCTGCTTCTCGTGGCATTCCAGAACAGCTTTCCACAACCTTCTGAACCTGTAATAAATCATATCGATCAGATAAATTCAATCTTTTGAAGACAGAGACAATTTAAGGGAGTATATTCATACCTTTGGATGAGATCAACCAGTTGAGGGTAAAGCTCTTCATCTCGAATCTGCTGTATCTTTAACGAAAAGGCTTTAGCTGTACTCATGTTGATGCTGATCTTGGACTTAAGATGTCTTACAGATAACTGGACGGAGTGAATTGTACTTGATTCAGCACCTCGATCATCCATGGATTTGAGCCTTCTGTAATACTTCTCGTACTTCATCCGTAGCTTTTCTTCATCCTAGAACAACCACCTAACGATGTTCAACAGATATTTGGCAATAAATCAGACAAAATATGAAATAGCGCCTACATTTTCTTGTCCTATACACTAACACAACTACTTCAATTATAAATTTGTCGCTGAGAGGACAAGTGTGTACCTTAATTTCCTGATAGAGCTTCTTTTCCCAGAACCACAGCTTCTCTAGAGTTGATGAGAGATGGCCAATACCATTGCTACGGCCAGCACCTGACGAAGCTGAAGTGTTTGCCTTGCTGCTTGATGCTCTTGACTTCATGCCATGTGATTTCCGGAGGCAAGACGATGTCGACACAGTAAGGCCTAGCGGATCTATCACTCTGGAAGAGATATCTGCAAAAGATGGAAATGAATAGTTTTACATTATTGCACTAGCACATATAACAGAAGCATCAAAGCTAAAATCAATTTCAAGCATGGTTGCACTCAAATAAAGCAATGCATTACCCACATCTAAGAACTCTTGGGGTGTCGCGGGGAGGCATTTTCCCCACCTCCAGCAGCCTTGAGACATCTGTGCTGCAGTTTGCCGCCTCATCGAATAGCTCCTTGACCTCACCAATCGCCTCTCTGACATCCCTCGTCCCATGATGCAATGGCGAGAATGGCTCGCTGCTCGCCACCGACTGGATTGACTTGCCATGGCTCTCCCCACCTCCTTCTGCTGCTCTGATGGATTGCTCTGCTTCGAAGGCCACACCTTTCTTCTTCCCACTGGTGCTGCTGCCATCAGTGCCACTGCTAACTGTGCCCTTTAGGCTCACCGTGTTCTTCTTCCTCTCTTCTTTGCTTTTCGAGCTGGCATTGCTTGGCACGGAATCATTTCTAGACACTGGTTTCTCCCTCGCCTTCGGCATCAGCAGCCGGCTCCGATCCCTTCCTCTGTAACTTGCCATCAGGAGGTGGTTCTGATCCCTTCCTCTGCAGCTTGCCACCAGAAGAATCGCTGATTGAAGTGGCATCCCTGTGCAGCTTGCCCCCAGGAGAATCGCCCTTTGAGGTAGCATTCTTCTGCAGCTTGCTGTCACCAAAAAAATCGTCGTTCGAAGCGGCATTGTCTTGAATTGGTCCCTTCCCCTTGATGTCCTGATCAGAAACCCCGGAAGTCGATGGCTTGGATTTCTCCGCCTTCCTCTCTAACTCGGCCTCGTCCTCAAGCTCCGGGATCCCCTCCATCCTCCTCAGCTCGGCGTAGTTGGGGCTGTTGGTTGGCTGATTCCCGGCAGCGTAGTCTTCCATGAACTGGTCGTACTGTGCGAACGGGTCCAAGAATTCCCACGGCGAGGCCTCCGCTGTCGGGGGCGAAGGCGGCGGCCCAGGATGCCTCGGCGCCGCCTCCGGGGTCTCTCCGCAATTACCTCGCCGTAGGGCCCGTACGGGTACGCAGGCCCGTAGCTGTGGCCGTAGCCATTTCCGTAGGCGTGGCCGTACCCGTCGCCGTAGGCGTATCCGTAGCTGGCCTCGGCTGTTGTGTACTGGGTCTGGGCGTCGGGGTCCTCATACACCACGGTGGGCACGGTGGACGATCTCCTCATGAAGTGGTGGTGGTACCTCGTCGACGCCTCCTCGCTCCCGCCACCGCCGCCTCCATGTCTGGTGTCGTCAAGGTCATGGAGATGGAGGTCGTCGTCGGAGAGGGAGTGCGAGAGCGGCGAGACGGTGGACGACGAGGACGACGGCGACGGCGGGACGCTGGCGGACGCGGTAGCCGCGGCGACCGGCTTGGCGGGGGAAGGCGGGAGCGTGAGCACCGGCGAGGAGGACTCGGGCGTGGCGGGCGCGAGCGCGGACGCCGCGAAGCGCCGGAGCGCGTCGCCGACGGCGGCGAGCGAGCGGAAGTAGGCGGCGTGCGCCGCAGTGAGCGCGTACCGGCTGTCGGCCGCGGCGCGGATGAGCGCCACGCGCTCGCGGCACAGTGCAGCGGGGTCTCCTCCGGACGCGGACGCGCGGCGCGCCCTGGCCCGGGAGCTGGAGGAGGTGACCGCGGCGGCGAAGGCGTCGTGGGAGGTCGTGCAGCCCATTGCCGCGCGGGAGGGCGAAATCCTAGCTCCGGAGGTGGTGGAGGCGTACGGATACAGCGGGCTCCGGTCGCTCGTCGGCGTCCATTATATACAGGGTACGGACGGCGGCAGGGCGCGCTGCGCGCGTCTCCGACTCGGGGACGGGGACGGGGGGAAAGTATGGCGGCGCGCGGTGAGGCGGTGATGGAAAGCGGCGCCGGGATTGGGAAAGCGCGTAGAGAGAGGCGGCGCGGAAGGCGGAAGGCGGAAGGTGGGGCGGGGCGTGATGAGATGGAGGCGCAGGCGGAGGAGGCGGAGACGAGAATGGAACGAGTAGTCGTGCCTTTTGCCTTCGGTTTCGATTTCTTCTCTTTTTGCTATTTCGCCCTCTTCTTTCCTCTGATTTCGTATCTTAACCTTTGTGATTGCATTACATTACATTACATTTACATACAATTATACTCCGTAATAAAATTGGAGTTAAATTGGACCGTAACATGCTCCTTTTGCCATAGTTTTCACTTACTTTTTCAAATCACAGTACACAACGCTCACGTATATACATAGACAATCATAATATGGGAAATACTAGATATATCATAGATATTGAAATCCATTCATCACATCCTTTAAAATTGTAGCGGTTTCATGGTATTTTTTTTTCAAGAAACTACTTATGGCATGCCTTTTTAGGAATAATTGTGAAAAATATTATATACCCTACCAAAACCATGATGCGTATAACATATTTACTCCCTCCGTTCCAAAACAAGTGTCGGTCTCACTTCCCGAGGAGTGGAACGTTTAACTTTGACTAAATATTTAGAAGAAAATATTAATTTTTGTAGTCTATAATTAGTATCATTAAATAGATTGTTGAATCAATTTTTCATAATGAACAATACAAATGTTGTTTATATTTTCTGTAAACTTAGTGGAACTTAATAAACTTAGTACCATAGCAACACTTATTTTGGTACGGGTGGAGTATTTTATAATGCTGGAGGTTATACATAAAGTTTATAGCACAAGGTAGCACGTGGTTCTAGTGGTGTAGCCGTAGGTCTACTGAGCCAAGTGACAAGGTATAGCCGAGTGTATGCAATTCGCAATAATATTAGACAGCACAATCACTATAGTTCTAACCCATTGACCATATATAAATCCTAGAGTGGTCTATCCAACGTGCCACCTAGTACCTCTGTCCATAGGTCCTTACTTTATGAGAGCCACATCGCACTACACCTTGGTTGGGAAATTTCTCCTATATGCATAACAGCGTAAGTATATATACTGGCAAAATATGTAGTGCGAATATACAAACTTTCTCAAGAAAACATACATCTGTCTTTTGAAAGTTTTTGAAACGGTGCATATCCATAGTGCATCAATACATATATATATTTTGTCGCAAAAAGTTAAGATTCAAACTCTATAGAAAAAAAATCATACAAAAATAACAAAATCTAGGTGCAAGCGCACTACTCCCTCCGTCCCATTGAATATATCGTTTTTGACTTTTAGACTTCTTATTTGATCGTTCGTCTTCATTTTTTATGCAAATAATAAAATAAATAAACTATTATTAAAGTATCTCTAATGATAAAATAAGTTATAACAAAATAAATAATATTTATATAAAAATTTAAATAAAACGAACAGTCAAACAAAAAGTCTAAAAGTAAAAAACGACACTTTCAATAGGACGGAGGAGTACAAGTCAAATACTCAGTAAATTTGACTTCCAGTTCACATGCACTGCAGTTTTGTTAACTGCGAAAAACACCATTTGATTTCAAAGTAGCTCGATCTAATTCAAAATTTTCCCCTAATTGAGCACGCCACGCATATTCTTTTTACAAAATTAGCCAACTTGAGTCACGAGTATAAATAAAATCTTATTTTAACCTTTTGATTTCTATATTAAGGATACACTGACACTGAATCTCATGCCTTATCGAGCATCGTATCCCATCTTAAAGTTGGTTTATTCGCAGCAACAATTTTTGCATAGTTTTTTTTTTCTAGATTTTGAATATCAACTTTTGCAGCAGTGTGCATATTTGGATGTCATTTCAAACTTCTTGAAACGACGAAAGTATACTATTTAAAATGTTTGCATATCTACACTTACCTTTAGATTTACACTGCATATTTTGTCTATACTTTATTTGGTACATAGAAGGGAGAGATTGTATGAGCTGACAACACACCGTCATGCACAAAACGGAACGGAACGGGAGGAGAAGGAGCTCGAACGCGTATGCGGCGGGCATGGCATGCAAGCGGGGAATTCGACGGAGACGACAGTCTACAGGCCATGAACCATGGCATGGATCACCGCAACGCCAAGGCGTAACAGAGTCGCCGCAATGAAGAGGGGTCATCAAATTCAAAAGCCATGGAACTGGAGAGAAACAGAAACGCCGTGGTTTAATTTTGGCATAATTTGACAGCCTAGCAGCACAGCACCCTGGGCCTATTAAAATAGGACTATTGACTCTTACTAAAAATAGCACTAGCTCTAACTCCTCTACTTTATGCTGTCTAAAAAAATTAGCAAAAGTGGTTTTTCTAGTAATGATCTTGTAATTTCTGCCAAATTTATATCCACTCTCATTCTTAAACAGGAACTAAACAACAACCGAGTGTTTTACCTAGATTTCACACGCGATTTTGCAGCCGCTGGATCTGAGCGTAGAGTAGGGGCGCAGACGGCCGGATCTCCCCCTGCCGCTCCTGCCTTCTTCTTCCTCCCCCACTCCCGCGCCCGTGGTCTTCTTCCCCAGACTCGGTGGGCGGCTAGGATTCAATGAGCTCTCCCCTCTTCCTTCTCCAACTCGGCGGGTATATAAGGGCCCGGCCGGGAGAGGTAGGTAGGGCAAGCGGTGGGGATGGTGGTCAGGCGGTTTAGGGGAGCCAAGCGGTAGAAGTGGCGGCCGGCCAGGTCGGGCGGGGAGGCTCACGGAGTTGGAGAAGATGGTGGCGGTGGGGGGGAAGGAGGCGAGGCTGCCATGAGCACTAGGGTTCGCCGGCCGGCGAACCCTAGCGCCCGCGGCAGGGGGCGATGAGAAGGAGAAGGGCGGGGTGCTCGACGGCGAGGGAGGGAGCAACGGAGGAGGGGCGCGGATGGCCGGATCCACGAGGAGGAGGAGGAGGCCTGCCCGATCCGCCATGGCCTCCGCCGAAGAGCTTGGCAAGGGTGGGAGGGCGGGCGCGAGGAGGCGGGTGTGTGTGGGGAAGGAGTCTAGTGTGGGAGAGGGGAGGAACACTCGGTTTCTATATAGACAGACTCTTCTTAAAACAACGAGAACTAAGAAGGAGCAGGTTGAAGCCGCATTTTTAGAGTCTCTTTGGCATAAGAAGCAAAAAACACAGCTTCACCCCCACAAGCCTATAAAAAGGTGATGAACAGCCCCACAAGCCTATAAAAAGGTGATGAACAGCCCCACAAGCCTATAAAAAGGTGATGAACCTAGAGAAGCCACATTAGACTGCCTTCACTCCTATACATGACAAAACAACTTCGGGGCATTCTCCTGTCCCGATCATATTTCACATTGAGCTGTTTGGCGGGACTTCGCTTTAAGTCAAGAAAAAAAATGAAGCTAAAACCATTTAAAAATTCTGTCAAAGAGACTCTTAGTTTGTGCTTCACAAGGGAAAGACAGTTTCAGCTCTTTTGTTTGGTGTGCTCAAAACCTGCTCTTGATCAGGTCGTTTGGCGGAACCCGAGCAAAACCAAACAAACCCTTATAATGGAAAAACTTATAACCTGTTATGATGTATATAATGGATCATCATGTTAATGTTTGACTTGTCATTAAATGATTTTATTTCCGCTGAAACTCTGATAACATGGTTATTTTCTGCTGTTATAAACAATAAATATTATACTCTGATGTTGCATAGAAACTGATGTAAGAAACGACTTAAGAATGTTGTAAGCTTTATTCTCTCATATGTGACCCTGGTGTAAAAATGTGGATTTTCGGGTTCTCTCTTGGGGTGTGCTCGACGGAACTGCGTAATTTAGTGTCCTCCTTTGAGTACTTAGTGTCTAATGGAAGACAAGTACTCCTGAGAGACAGTAGATAAGACGGTTCTGCCACAACAAGAAGGAGAAGGGCGGGTGCTCGACGGCGAGAGAGGGAGCAACGGAGGAGGGGCGCGGATGGCCGGATACGCGAGGAGAAGGAGGAGGAGGCCTGCCCGATCCGCCATGGCCACCGTCGGAGAGCTTGGCGAGGGTGGGAGGGCGGGCACGACGAGGCGGGTGTGTGGGGAAGGAGTCGAGTGTGGGAGAGGGGAGGAACACTCGGTTTCTATATAGACAGACTCTTCTTAAAACAACAAGAATCAAGAAGGAGCAAGTTGAAGCCACATTTTTAGAGTCTCTTTGACATAAGAAGCAAAAAACACAGCTTCACCCCCACAAGCCTATAAAAAGGTGATGAACCTAGAGAAGCCACATTAGACTGCCTTCACTCCTATACATGACAAAACAACTTCGGGGCATTCTCCTGTCCCGATCTTATTTCACGTTGAGCTGTTTGGCGGGACTTCGCTTTAAGTCAAGAAAAAAAAATGAAGCTAAAACCATTTAAAACTCTGTCAAAGAGACTCTTAGTTTGTGCTTCACAAGGGAAAGACAGTTTCAGCTCTTTTGTTTGGGCTGCTCAAAACCTGCTCTTGATCAGGTCGTTCGGCGGAACCCGAGCAAAACCAAACAAACCCTTGGCCACGTTTAGTTGGTGCCTGATTCGGTGCCGCCCGAATTGGTGAAGGTACTGTAGCTACAGTATATTTGTTTTTATTTGGTAATAATTGTTTAAACATTGACTAATTAGACTCAAAACGTTCGTCTCGTAAAGTACAACTAAACTGTGCAATTAGTTTTTGATTTCGTCAACATTTAGTACTCTATGCATGTACCGCAAGTTTGATGTGATGGGAAATCTTCTTTTTACATAGTGCCAAAGTTAGGAATTTGGTGGAACTAAACAGGCCCCTTATAACAAATGTACTACTCTAGACACAATTCGTGCTCTACACGGCTGGCCTGCAGCTGCAGCTCTATGCACTGCATGCAAAGTCCACACGAAGCGCGTAAAAAAAGGAAGGAAAAGTAATGGAAAAAGGCAGCACATGACAGATCCAGCCTGTTCGGGAGGCCGACGATCGTGGATTATTTATCTTTGGCTGGTTTGGTGAGAGAAAAAATCTGCCCCGATGGAAATTTTACGATCGTTTTGAGCCAGCCGAACAGGCTGCCTGAGATCCGTCCATTTCCATCGGTGAAAAATGATGAAGAGCACAGCACGATCGTGGTTGCTGCCACAAACGATTTTGAGTTGACGCCCAAAGTGGAGTCCTTGCAACTTGCATTGTTCCTTTCTTTTTTTTTCCTTTTTGATTGCCTCAACTGAGTGAGAAGTGACTCCGAGATAAATGGAATCTCTCCATGTGCTTGCGTTGCCATTTCGCCCCTCTCTTTGTTTTGTTTGGTTCATTATTTCAGTGCCTCGTGGACGTTGAACCTGACATCAGTTGGAGATGGGTTGCATTGGGTGGTTATATTAGCATTAGTTTAAATTATTTGATTTGAGTGACGACAACTGGAGCCGTTATATCGATTATCGAACAAGGACTAGTTCAATAAATGAAAAAGAAGAGAAGGAAATTGTACTATCCTCCTGCCCAGCCATTTTTATTTAGAGATGTGGTTGAATATATTTTAGCTTGATGACCGAGTAATTAAACTAATTTAATTTGGCTGGCTGCTCTACTGATATGCATACCATATACTCCGTACTTATATAGTAGTACTAGTGTACGTACTACTTGTATAAGGTTATTAATAATATAAATAATGCGCTGGTAATGCGACGTGAAAATTTGGGTACCAATCCGTGTTGATTCATTGTTTCTCAGCATCACAAGCTTGATACAGAAAGTGCCAACTTCTTTTGCCACGAAACGACGACGAAGGAAGGCCTTGCCGATCATGTGGGAGCGAAAAGGAATGCATACATACACCTTGTGGTGTGAGTTTCTCGATGGTTTGATTTCAGATGAACTAGAATAACTTTCTAAGGGCGAGGAGGGGTGGAGCGAGGAGAGTGTGCTTGTCTCGTGGTTGCAAAAAAAATTCGTCCATATATGATAGAAATTGACTATAATCATTGTTTTTTCATATATTTTGACATGGGTGTGACCGCAAACAAGACTATCTATACACATCTATCCATGCTAACGGCTTGTTTGTTTGTTACATCCTTGGAAATATGTCGCCGACAGCCTAAATCTAGGGCAGCAACCAACCACACCCTAAATTTAGAGGTGAGACAATCAGACAAGACAGACGACGGCAGCCTATGTACATGTTTAAATTTGTTGTGGGCAATAAGGTGTGAAGAAAACAAGGTTGTAGCGAGGAGGACATATGGATGCATGGGATCACCTAAATAAATCTAATGCCTTTTGAAAATAAATTTCGCATGAGTGGTGTTTTGTCACCATCAAAGGCAGTGTTTAGTTGGGTGAAATTTGGGAATTTGACTACTGTAGTACTTTCATTTTTATTTGGCAATTAGTGTTCAATCATGGACTAATTAGGCTCAAAACGTTCGTCTCGCGATTTCCAACCAAACTGTGCAATTAGTTTTTTTTCGTCTACTGTCGGTGTTTCGGAACCGGGGGTCCTTAACCGACTGGTGAATTTGTGCTGCGTGCTCCCAATTTCGGATGGTGATGCAAAGAGACACAAGGTTTATACTGGTTCGGGCAATGGATGCCCTACGTCCAGTCTGAGAAGATGTTCTTGTATTCCTTGCACCGGGGTGCTCGTAGTAGGGGGTTACAAGCTAGGCGAGAGAGGGAGTTCGTCCCAAGTCTCTGTGAGAGGAGGTGATATGAATTACAGAATGCGGCATGTTGTTCGTGCGAGTGTTCGTGACTCTATCCGCCGTCCCTAGAAACGGTCCTGGCCGCCTCCTTTTATAGCCGCAGGGAGGAAACTAGAAGTACATAAGAGAGCTACACGTGGAGCAAGGACTATTCGATGACGATTTACTCCACGGAGCAAAGATGGCGTCGTCGTGGGAGTTCCCGTAGATGTCTAATCGGTATGGTCTCCATCGCAAGTAACATCTGTCGCGCATTTGTTGACTTGGTGGATTGCAGAGGCTCGGCGCCATCGTGAGCGGTCCGTGCCGAGGCTGTTGTCTTGAGGCTGTTGAGCCGAGGCTCGCTGCGTGCCGAGGGCTCGAGAAGTGACCAGTGTAGATGCGGGTCCCAGCGGTCATCAAAGCGGAATAGTGCGAGACGGCGCCGCTGAGGATACTGATACTGTATTGTCAGTAAGGGATGGTAAAAAAGGTGATCTGACCGTTGTCCCGTCGCTCCTGTTGCAGCGCACTGCCGATCGTGGCTTACGTAGCGGGTGCAGCTGAGCGCATTAATTGGATGCGACAGCCTGCCAGAGAGACCTTTGAGGCGGAGGCGACGAGGTTGCGGGACGAGCCCGGCCTCGGGCGAGGCGGAGCGCGGCCAATTCGTCCGAGGCCCTACCGGGGGGGTCTCGGGCGAGGCGGACGGGCGAGGCGGAGTAAGATCAGTGAATCCGAGGCCCTGTTGAGGGGGCTCGGGCGAGCCGGAGCGGTCGGTCCGCTGATTCCGAGGCCACAGGAACCCGTTCTGACTCCCCACGTTGCGATGTCCTTGGCGCAGGAGTTAGGCAGCACAGTGGTCGGTAACCCCTGCTCTGTGCCATCGCAGATGGCAGGAGGTTGACGCGACTGGCGTGTAGTCGGTCACTTCGCTGTACTGTGCCATCGTGCGTCTGTCGGAGTGGTTGGGCGCTTGGATGCGACGTTCGGTCAGAGCAGTTTGGTCGAAGAGGCGGTCACGGGGCTGGTGCCGAGCCGGCCTCACGCGAATCGGAGAATCGGCACTTCTTCCGAGGCCCCAGGCGAGGGGGACTCGATGAGGGGGCCTCGGCGAGGCGGTCTCGGGCGAGTCGGAGAATCGTTCGCTTCCGCTGGGGCTCGGCGATGGGGTCTCGGGCGAATCAGAGATTTCGGCCGAGACCTCGTTTGTTTATTCCGTTGGTTCTGTTCTTAGGGTCTAAGCAGTTTTTTGATCTTTGCTTGGGGTACCCCATTTTCGGTATCGACAAGAGTAGCCCCGAGCCTCTCAAGCGGAGTGTGGGATACTCTCCCCGAGGTTTTTCGAGACTTTTGTTTCTCAAGAGCTCTTGTCGGGTTTGTTTTATACTCACGATTCTGGTGGGTGCGTGCGAGCGCACCCACCGGGTGTAGCCCCCGAGGCCTTAGAGGAGTGAGTTTACTTCTTTAGGGCTTTTTCTTCGTTGAGTAAGGCGCTCTATCGCATTCGCTAGACCCATGAGAGAGCGAGCTCGGGTCGCTTGTTTTCGTTTGGGGTGCGAGGAGGAGCCCCGAGCCTGCCGAGCCTCGCGTGCGATCCTAGGTCGGCTGGGTCTCGGCAAGGTTTGCAAGAAGAGCCCCGAGCCTCCGTGACGGAGCGAGAGGGCGGTCGAGTTCTCCGGCTTCTTGTACGACCTTTGCGCATCCTTTTCGCTCGGAAGGAGGGGTTGTTTGCCGAGCCCTTCGTGTGCGAGCCTAGGCGGCTGGGTCTCGGCAAGGTTGTAGGAAGAGCCCAGAGCCTCGCACGAAGCGAGAGGGCGATCGGGGAGTTTCGGCTTTTGTATGCGACCCTCGCGCATCCTTTTCGTTTGAAAGGAGGGGTTGTTTGCCGAGCCCTTCGTGGTATGCGAGCCTAGGCCACTGAGTCTCGGCAAGGTTGTAGGAAGAGCCCCGAGCCTCCGCTTGACGTAGCGAGAGGGCGATCAGAGTTCCCCGGCTTTTGTACGACCCTCGCGCATCCTTTTCGTTTGGAAGGAGGGGTTGTTTGCCGAGCCCTTCGTGGTGCGCGAGCCTAGGCCACTGGTCTCGGCAAGGTTGCGAGGAAGAGCCCCGAGCCTCCGCAGACGTAGCGAGAGGGCGATCGGGAGTTCCCCGGCTTTTTGTATGACCCTCGCGCATCCTTTTCATTCGGAAGGAGGGTGGAACATGCCAGCTACCTCGGTGGGCGAGCGGTGATGATATTCCGGTGAGCTTTTATCTGTAAGTCCGAGTGGAGGCCCGTGCCCCATTCGATAGGGGTCGGCTAGTGGTCCAGAGACGCGCTCAAAAAAGTATCAGAAGGCTTTCTAGCGGGTGCTGTGGCATTCGATTGGCCCTAGGGGCTCGGTGCCTCCCTACGGTGGGATCCCCTTTAGAGAACTCCTGCTGGTCTCGGACACGACTTAGGGCATCCCAAGCAATCGCTGCCTAGCCTCTCGTGTATGGGCTCGCCCATAGTTGTCCCTGACTCTATTGTCCTGGGGCGGCTATCGAGGCCCTGGATGGCCCAGCCTTCGTACCCCTGGATCGTAATGGGCTTGGTGCCCTTTTTCGTCATGTTTTTCCAACCCTCGGGGTGTGAGAGGTTGCAGGAAGAGCCCCCGAGCCTCCGCACGTAGCGAGAGGGCGATCAGGAGTTCCCCGGATTTTTGTGCGACCCTCGCGCAACCTTTTTCGCCGGAAGGAGGGGTTGTTTGCCGAGCCCTTCGCATGTGAGCCTAGTTCGCTGGGTCTCGGCAAGGTTGCAGGAAGAGCCCCTGAGCCTCCGCACGTAGCGAGAGGGCGATCAGGAGTTCCCCTGGCTTTTTGTACGACCCTCGCGCATCCTTTTTGCTCGGAAGGAGGGGTTGTTTGCCGAGCCCTTCGCGTGCGAGCCTAGTTCGCTGGGTCTCGGCAAGGTTGCAGGAAGAGCCCCCGAGCCTCCGCACGTAGCGAGAGGGCGATCAGGAGTTCCCCTGGCTTTTTGTACGACCCTCGTGCATCTTTTTCGCTCGGAAGGAGGGGTTGTTTGCCGAGGCTTTCACGTGCGAGCCTAGGTCACTGGTCTCGGCAAGGTTGCAAGAAGAGCCCCGAGCCTCTGCAGCGGGGAGCGAGAGGGCGATCAGGAGTTCCTCGGCTTTTTTGTACGACCCTCGCGCATCCTTTTTCGCTCGGAAGGACGGGTGGAACATGCCAGCTACCCTCGGTGGCGCGAGGCGGTGACATTTCCGGTGAGCTTTTATCGGGTAAGTCCGAGTGGAGGCCCGTGCCCCATTCGATGAGGGGTCGGCTAGTGGTCCGAGACGCGCTCCAAAAAAGTACCGAAGGCTTCTCTAGCGGGTGCCGGGGCCGTTCGATTGGCCCTAGGGGCTCGGTGCCTCCCTCACGGTGGGATCCCTTTAGAGAACTCCCGCTAGTCTCGGACATGACTTAGGGCATCCCAAGCAATCGCTTGCCTGGGCCTGGCCATGGACGGGCTCGCCCATAGTTGTCCCCGACTCTGTCATCCCGAGGCCAGCTGTCGAGACCATAAACGGCCCAGACTTTTAACCTCTGGACCGTAGTGGGCTCGGGCGCCTTGCCCCTTAGCTCGAAAGGAATCGGCTAGGGGTATTTCCTTCCATCGGGCCGACAACGGCGTGTCTTTTGAGGTGGTCTTCTCGGGAGCTGCCGTTGCTGCGCGACGTGGTGTCAGTGGATGGGACATAACCGTCTGCGCGATTAAATGTGGAGAAGGTGGGCACGTGGGTGGAGATATCGGATCTAGATTATATGCGCCGGATCTGAGGGAAACTTTCCTGATTTCGTCACCCAGCGGTTTCGTCTTACCCCTGCATAAATACGTAAAGAGCCTCACCCCTCCCCTCCTTACCTTGCCTGCATTTGCTTTCACCGCCTCCAAGCCGTTGCTGAGAGCATAAAGCGCCGGGAGAAGAAGGGCGAGAGAGATCGATTGAAAGAGAGGGAGAGAGATTTACCGCCGTAGCAGCGTCCTCCACCGCGCCATGGCTGGCGGTCCTGTCATCCTCCCGGCGGATCCCTAGGAGCGGTCTGACATCACCGTGGAGAAGCTGTAGTCGCTGGTGGACGCCGGTCTCCTCCGCCCGATCACCGATCCTGACGAGCCGGAGTGGATTGCTCTGGGGAATGAGTCGGAGCCGAGGCCATGTGATGGCTACGTGGTGAGTTTCGTCGTCTTCCACGAGCGAGGCCTCGGCTTGCCGGCGGACCAGTTCATGCGGGCGCTCTCGCACTACTACGGCGTGGAGCTCCACAACTTCAGCCCTAACTCCATCGCACAGGCGGCCATCTTCTCCGCTGTTTGCGAGGGGTACCTGGGGATCGCTCCCCACTGGGAGCTGTGGCTCCATTTGTTTCGAGCGGTTTTTACCACCAAGTCGGCGAGAGCGAAGGGGGCTTGGAAGGCGTTGAGGGCCGGCGGCTGCACCCTTCAGGTGCGCCAAGACCAGCAGCACCTCTACATCCCAGCCCAGCTAGCATCATCCAACCGTCGTTGGTATGACAAATGGTTCTACCTCCGTAACGAATGACAATGGGCGGGCCCCCTTATACCGGGCGGGTTGTGGAGAGTCGGTGGGAGAAGTGGGGGTACTGGCGTCATCAAGCCCGATCAGCCCAGCCGGAACCGCTCCTAAGGGCCTGGGCAAGCTGCGCGATCGTGGTCTTACGGGCGGCCGTGGTAGTGGCGGCTTTTCACCGCCGGAGGTGTTGTTGGTGATGGCTCAAGGGCGGCGCCTTATTCGAGATGACCCCAAGCGATCCGATCGAAGGCATCAAGATGTCCGCCGCTCTTATCGATGAGGAGATCCTCGCCGGGTAAGGGAGGCGGTGGATGGAAAACCGAAGATTGACGGCTTGATGCCGTTCCCGATCGCGCCTGCCGCAGGGTACATTTCCTGGTAAGTTGGGTGTCTTGCTGAGGCCTTCGTGGCCTTCTTGCTCATTGCTTTTTTTGCCCGTTGCCTTATTTCGTCATTTCTGCAGGGGATAAGGGACGTGCGAAGCTCCCCGCCGCCCGTTCCTGAGGACGCCCAGTGGCGAGCCGTGAATAGGGCGTACACCGAGGAGCAGCAGAAGAAGAAAGACACCAAGGTGGCAAGGCGCACGAAGAGGATCCTTGAGCACGAAAAGCTGGACGCACGCCGCCGGCAATAGAGGCTCAACGGTCTCCCGTTGGAGTCGTCTCCCTCATTATCGGTGTCGGGTTCCTCGGGCGACGTTGGCGCGGTCGAGGAAGGGAAGGGTACCCTGGACCACCTCCCCGACATTAGGGAGGTGGCGACCGGGGTGTCTCTGGTAGACGTCCATCTCGTTGTCGAGGGCGACATGCCCGAGACGCGTGCTGTCAGCCCGGTGGGCTCGGCGGAGGAGGTGGAGCAAGCGACGCCGGGGACAGCTCAACAGTCTCCACGGACGGTCGAGGGGTGCTGGGTCCGGCGGAGACCAGCCCGGTACCATGGATATAGAAAGCCGTGCCACCGCCGCCAGCTGCGAGAGGAGGGACGCTGTCTAGAAGCGGTTGTGTCCTCGTTTGCAGTAAGTGTATTTTTTGGCGGAATTTGTAGTATTTCCTGCTTGCCCCCTGGTCGTATGCTGACCTTTAGGAGCGTCTTCGTTTCCAGCCAGAAGCGCCAGGTGGAGGAACCCGCCTTGGCGCCCTATAAGGCGCTCAAGGTGAGCACCAGCTCCACCGCTCATCGGGCGGCGGAGGCTGGCTGTGCCGTCTGGCAAAGATGGCGCAAGGTCGGGCGGGTTGGCCGGAGGCCGGCTCTTTGAAGGAAAGGGCGCCAAGGTGGCCACGGAAAGAGCGGGAGGATTTGAGTCCACGCCCATGAGGTCGTGGGTCTTGGGGCCGAGCCCCTAAGGCTTCCGAGGCGTGGCGGTGGACGCCGGGCCACCGAGGTAGAGATGGTAGAGGCGAGCCCTGGTTCCGTTGAGTCCCGAGGCGGTCGGGAGACGAGGCGGGCGAAAGCCGCACTGCGCCACTGCGGTCGAGACGATCTCGTCGAGATTCTTCCGTGGGAAGGAGGCGACGGACGCCGAGGCGTGCCAAGATGCATGGAGCGGCCTGGTCCCGACTCTGCCGAGGGGAGTTCGGTCCTTGTCGAGGTCCGACTCGAGCCCCGCAGGTGGGATAGCCAGCGTGTTGTATGGGGAAACGGGCCGACCACGAGGGGAGCCTATGTTTGCCCTTGAGGACGTCGCCGGGGGGAACACTGGGACACCCTCGAGCAATACCGTGAATTGGCGGTGCAATCGATGCAGAGAAGCGATGTCGAGTTATGCAAAGGGACCTGCCCGGTGTTACCCAGGTACGCATTTCCCTTTGTCGTGTCTCGTTGTTTTTTCTCCGAGCCCCCCTTGCGGTGTTTGACGTACGCCTTTGCCTGTTTCAGGAGCTTGAGACCCGGTCCCTTGGGAAATCATTGTTCCTACAAAGGGAGAGGGGCGTCTGGGAGCAACTCCGGCGGCAAAAGGGCCTGCTTGCCAACGCCCAGGAGCTCTTGTCGGTGCGGAGTGCTGAAGTGGAGGACCTCCGCCTTCGCTGTGTTGACCTAAAGGCCGAGGTGGACATGGCTAAGGAGCAGTCTGCCCCTTTGGTGGCGAAGATCAAGGAGCTGGAGGAGGAGCGGGATTCCCTCAAGTCCCGGGCCCAAGAAGCAACTGTCTCTGCCAAGGTCACTGCTGGGCAGCTGGGCACAGAGGAGAGTGAACATCAGCTGACAAAAGTCGCTCTGGCAGAGGCTACCAAGGCGGCCGAGGCCTCTCGAGTCGAGGCTTTAGCCTGGAAGAACAAAGCCAAGGGTAAGTTCCGCTTAACCGCGCTCCTTGTCCTGTTTGCTCTGGTTTGCGTTTGACCCCTGACTCTTTGTCGTGGTGTAGGTTTGGAGAAAGAGGCCTCCCAGGCGGCTGAGGCCTCCGTCGCAGCGCAAGCGGCACTGGACGTTGAGGTCTAGGAGCACGAGGCTCTGTGCAGCACCGCCCGTACCGCCTGCGAGGCTCTGGAGGTCGAGGGGGTCCAATCAGCCAGCTCCATTGGGAACCGCCTGATTGCGTTGAGCGGCCGCGTCCACGAGAGGCTCCGGGGGGCGTTGCACATGGGTGTCAAACGTGCCCTGGCCGTCGTCTCCTCGCACTACGCCATCAACCTCGAGGCTGTCAGCGACGGCTACATCTGGCCGAAAGATGACGAGGAGGCCGACGCAGAGGTCGCGAAGCTGATGGAGGCGGTGGAGGCGCCTGGCACAGCGCTGGCCAGCCTGTTTGAAGAAGAGGTGGTCCCTCCCGCGCCAGCCGCCGATCCCTGAGCTTTGACCTGGCCAACAGGGGCCATGTAAACGGATTAGTTTAATTGTCGCATCGTGACGTTTTGTGGCCGTCGAGGCCTTTTTTAAAGTATTTGCGTATGTGCATTTTTTAACCGCTTTCTTATTCCATTTCCGAGCCTGTGCCCCCTGTCTCGTTCTTGGATACTCGCAGAGAACTTCCTCGGAGCCTAAGCCGTCCCTTGGCGAAGGGTGGCGAGGAAGTTGCCGTAGCCCGGGGGCGTAGGCTGTTCTCACGGCTCGACCGGCCCTTAGGCCTCAGGGCACGCTTTTGGTCCTTAGGTTTCTTGCGACGGTCCTGCCGGAGCGCAAGAGAGTTTGGCGTGGAAATTTTCGAAAGGCGGTTAAGAAACGACGTCTAGGACTTAGGGGGTTCCCCCTTTTTAGCCCCCGAGGGAGGCTTGGCTCTGCAGAGGCAGAGCCGAGTCTCTCCTATAGCGTTATTGTGACGTCGAGCCCCTATCGATAGACAAGCTCTTTGCAAAGAACTTCCTCGGAGCCTAAGCTGTCTCTTGGGTGAAAAGGTGGCGAGGGAGCTGCCGTAGCCTAGAGGCGTAGGCCGTTCTCATGGCTCAGCCGGTCTTTTGCCTTTGAGACAAACTTTTGGTCCTTAGGTTCCATACAATCGAGTTGCCTATTAAGGGGGGTCCTCGAAAGATTGTAACAACTAAAGAACGCTTCTTTATTGTATTCCGAGAAACAATGTAAACAACATTTGGAAACTTAAGGGTAGAAACGACGTAGCTGTTCTATGTGCCAAGCGTTGGTGAAGATATCGCCCTTCTCGTTGGCCAGCTTGTAGGTTCCGGGCTTCAGATGCTTTGGCGACGATGTACGGCCCTTCCCATGGCGGGGTCACTTGTGGCGGCCCTTGCTGCTCTGCCTCGACCTCAAAGACCACGTGTCGCCCACCTGAGGTCTCGGCTCCGAATGTGCCGGGCTTGGTAGCGTCATAGGGCTTCTTTGGTATTTGGCCGAGTGTAGCAGGCAACGCCTCGGGCTTCCTCAAGTTGGTCGAGGGCGCCCTCGCTGGCGGTCTTGGTTGCTTTGCTCGTTGTAGGCCTGTAGTCTTCGGGAGCCATACTCCAAGTCGGTGGGGAGGATGGCCTCGGCCCCATAGACCAGGAAGAAGCGGTGTGAATCAAAGTGGCTCGGCTCGATGTATTCCTCAGCTCCAAATGACCGAGGGGAGTTCGGCAAGCCATTTCTTGCCAAACTTTTTCAACCGGTTGTAGATTCTTGGCTTGAGGCCTTGTAGGATCATGCCGTTGGCACGTTCTACTTGGCCGTTTGTCCTAGGGTGTCCCTACGACCCACCGCATAACACGGATGTGGTGGTTGTCCTGAACGTCGAGAACTTGTGGCGGTGAATTGCATCCCGTTGTCGGTGATGATGGTATTTGGGATTCGAACACGTGGATGATATCCAGAAAAAGACCGCTTGCTCGGATTTGATTTGGGTGATTGGATGAGCCTTGATCCATTTGGAGAATTTGTCGATGGCTACGAACAGATGGGTATAGCCCCCGGGTGCCTTCTGCAGAGGCCCAACCATGTCCAACCCCCACACGGCGAATGGCCATATGATAGGGATGGTTTGGAGGGCTTGAAATTTGGGAGGTGCGTCTGTCGGCGTGAGATTGGCATCCTCGGCAGAGCGTATTTAGCCCTGTGGCATCGACCATCGCTGTTGGCGAGAGAAACCTTGGCGAAAGGCGTTTCCCACTAGCGCCCGAGGCGCTGCGTGGTGCCCGCAGACTCCCGCATGCAAGTCCCAGAGTAGTGATTGGCCAGCCTCGGTGGTGATGCACCGTTGGAGAATACCAGATGGGCTATGCCTATACAACTCGTCGTTGTAGAGGACGTAAGTTTTGGCTCGTCGCGCAAGCCGTCGGGCCCTCGATCTTATCCATGGAAGCTCTCTCCTCGCACGAGGCGATCAAGAAAAGGGACTCGCCAGTCCGTTCCTCGGTCGGCCTTGGGAGGCTCTGTGTCAATTGCCATGGCCTCGGGCTCGGACGGCGGGGTCTCGGTGGCAAAGGGGGCCTCGGGCCCTGTGGTGGGCTCGACCGATGGGCCCTCTACCGTCGCCGAGTCATAGTCGATGGATGGCTTGTGGAGGTCTCTGGCGAAGACATTCGGGGGGACCGGGGTCCATGCCGATGCCATCTTTGCCAGTTCGTCCGTGGCCTCGTTGAACTTTCGTGCGATGTGATTGAGTTCGAGGCCATCGAACTTGTCCTCTAGGCGGCGTACCATCGTGCAGTACACTTCCATCTTGAGGTCGTGGCAGTTTGATTCTTTCATCACTTGGTTGATGACAAGCTGTGAATCGCCTCGAACGTCGAGACGCCGTACCCCAAGTTCAATGGCGATCTGTAGGCCGTTGACGAGGGCCTCATATTCGCCACATTGTTGGAGGCGGCGAAGTAGAGTCGGATTACGTGAAGCGCATATGGGCTCCGAGGGTGAGATGAAGAGCGGACCGTGTCGCCCGGTCTTCATCGAGATCCGTCGAAAGTACATGGTCCAAGACTCACTTTGGACATGAATAGGTGGTAGTTGGGTATCGGTCCACTCGCCACAAAATCGCCAAGACACGAGACTTAATGGCTTTTTCGGGTGCAAAAGGCAGGGCTTCCCCATGAGTTCCACGGCCCATTTGAAATCCTCCCGAGGCCTCCGGTTATGGATTATCTCTCCCAAGGGAAAGATGACACCACGCCACTTTGGGTGGGACTCGAAGTAGTGACGCAATGACTTGCGTCGAGCCAAGATTATGGCGTGAGATTAGTTTCTAGACGTGGGGGTAGCGCGTCTTGGTATCGGAAAAGCACCTCACCGATGAAGTAGATAGGTCGTTGGGCCGGGGTAGAGCGTGCCCCTCTTCACGCCTCTCTCGACCACTGATCCACGCCGACCACTTGGGTCGTTCGGTGACGAGAGCAAGAGGGCCTCGTCTTCGATCGGTGGTACCGAGCAGGGGGTTGGAGAGCAGCGCTTTGAGTTTGGTGAGTGCTTCCTCGGCCTCGGGGTCCGGGAAAAGCGCTCAGATTTTCTCAAGAGATGGTACAGAGGTAAGCCTTTTTCGCCGAGGCGTGAGATGAAGCGGCTCATGGCCGCTAGGCATCCCATAACCTTCTGTACTCCCTTGAGGTCTCGGATCGGCCCCATATTGGTCACTGGCGGAGACCTTCTCAGGTTGGCCTCGATGTCGCTGGGCCCGAGACTATGAATCCTAGGAGCATGCCTCGGGGACCCGAAGACACACTTTCGGGGTTGAGCTTGACGCCCTTCTCCCTTAGGCATTTGAAGGCTACCTCCAGGTCATTGACGAGGTCATTGGCCCGCTTGGATTTGACAACGACGTCGTCGTCCACGTGAGGGCCTCGACAGGCCTAGCCGATGTGCTCGCCAAAGACCTAGGTCATACACCGCATAGTCTTATAGTAGTATAGGCCAAATGGGGTGATGAAAGAAGTTACTTGAGCTGGTCGGACTCCTTCATTTTGATTTGATGGTAGCGGAATACGCATCAAGGAAGGATAGGGTCTCGCATCCCTTGATGGAGTCAATGATTTGATCGATTGAGGTAATGGAAATGGGACTTTGGGCATGCCTTGTTCGGACCCGGTGTAGTCACACACATTCTCCATTTTCCATTTTTCTTCTTAACTAATACTGAGATTAGCTAACCACTCCGGATGTGACACTTCCTTGATGAATCCGGCCGCCAAAAGCTTCTGTACCTCCTCGCCGATGGCCCTACGCTTCTCCTCGTCGAATCGGGCGAGCGTTGCTTATGGCCGTGCAGGAGCTGACTGGATGTCGAGGGCATGCTCGGCGACCTCCCTCAGTATGCCCGGTATGTCCGAGGGACTCCACTTGAATATGTCGGCGTCATTGAAGAAAGTCGACGAGCATGGCCCCCTATTTCTCGCCGAGGGTGTGACCGACCCTCAAAGCTTTCGGTTGTTTGAGCATGTGGGGTCGACCGGGACGAGCTTGACGGCCTCCAGGGCTCGAACGCGATCTAAGACGACGCTTCAATCGGGCACCTCGCTACCGAAGCTGGTCGAGGTTGGCGATGAGGGCCTCGGGCTCCACTATAGCCTCGGCGTACTCGATGCACTCAACATCGCGCGTGATGCATGCTCGTGACGTGGAGTAAATAGTGATGACACCGTTGGGGCCCGGCATCTTGAGCTTGAGGTAGGTGTAGTTCGGGGACCGCCATGAACTTGGCATAGCACGGCCGTCCTAGGATGACGTGATAAGTCCCTTGAACCCCACCACCTCGAAGGTGAGGGTCTCTGCGGTAGTTGGAGGGGTGCCAAGCAGACGGCTTAGTCTATGCGCCCAGGGGTCGCGGCAGCGCATCCCCGGCATGATGCCATGGAAGGGCGCGACGCCGCCTCGGAGTTGTGACCGGTCGAGCCCTAGGAGCCTGGCGTGTTGGCGTATAGGATGTTGAGGCCGCTACCTCCGTCCATCAACACCTTGGTGAGTCGGGTGTTCCCGATGATCGGGTCAACGACGAGCGGTATCGCCGGGTTTCGGACATGATCGGGTGGTCATCCCGATCGAAGGTGATCGCCTCCCGAGACCAAATCGAGGTAATCGGGAGGGCCACCTTAAGCGAGAAGACCTCTCGGCGTTCCTTTTTGCTATCGCGTCGTGAGGCACGCCGAGGGCCCACCGAAGATCATGAAGGCATTGTGTACCTCGGGGAACCCGTTGTCCTTGTCGTTGTCTCCGTCTGCCCCGCCCCTCTTCTTGGCATCATCGTTGGGGAGCCCAAGCTTGGCGTAGTATCGGCTGAAGCATGGTGCACTCCTCGAGGGGTGTGCTTTCTTTGGGCCTCGATGGTATGGGGGGTGGTCTTTTAAGCATGTTGTCAAAGAGCCACTCGGCCTCGGGATTTCTGCGGTCCATGGACGCGACAAGCTCGGCCTCGAGAACCTCCTGCTTCCCCTGGCGTCCTTCTTCTTTTTTCTCGGGGGGCAAGATGTCGAGGCCCCGGGGTCTCATCACGCCTCTTCCCTTGGAGTCGTTGTTGGGGAAGATGGCCCGATGGCCTCTTCGCCAGAGGCAAAGCTGGTGGCGATGTCGAGGAGTGCGGACACCATGGTCGGTACGCTCTGGCCTAACTCTCGGACTAGGTCTCAACAGGTGGTGCCGGAGAGGAATGCTCGGACGATTTACGAGTCACCGATTTGGGCAACTCGGTGCATTGCTTGAGAAAGCGTCGGATGAAGTCTCCGAGAGACTCGTTCGACCCCTGGCGGCAACTCTTGAGGTCCTAGGAGTTCCTGGAGTGCGAGGTGCCACGGAAATTCCCGACAAGACCTTTACCAAGTCGCACCGATCGTGGATTTGCATAGGGGAAGGTGTTCGAGCAGGCTCGCTTGACCGAAGTCGGCAGAAATAGGGGAGGTTGCGGATGATGAGCAGGTCATCGTCCGCACCGCCTTAGCCGACAAGCCGACGGTAGTCGGCCAACCATAGCTCGGGGTTGGTCTCGCGGCCATTGTTTTGAGAGATTGTTGGTCGACAAAAACCGGGCCGGGAAGCGCGCCGCGGACGGCCTTATCGAAAACTCTAGGGCCGGTGGCGAGAGAGAAGGATCGCGTCCTCCCCCATCGCCATAGCGACCGCCTCGGTGCAATTGGTAGCCGGGTGGCCTCATCGTGGTTAAATGGCGTCGTCTGTCTCGCTGCCCACGTGGTGGCCATTTGCGCCTCGCGTTGGTCGCGTCGAGGCGGTGCGGCACCGAGGGGCCACGAGGATGCGTGCGCACCGAGGGCTATTTCGAGAGGCGCCCCGCGTCGTCGAGACGCGGAGCTTTCGACTTCTTTGCGGCTGGCGGTCTCGAGAAGGCCCTAGAGTTCGCCGTGGACCCGTTGCCCCTCCGTGGTAGAGGGCTCGGGCATCGCTTCGGACGATGTCGCCTACCTTGCATGACGCTCGCTAGCGTGATTGAAGACAGGGGTTGCTCGCCCCCCTCATCATCGTTAATCTGGCGGTTGACATCGCGAGCCCCTAAGCCGCCATTCCGCCATCGCCGCGCCCGCCGCTCTTGCTCGAGAGGGTGGCTCGGAGCTCTGCGCAGGAGGAGTCGATCTTGCTTGACCTTGGTTTGAAGCTCACGAGCTGCTCTAGGTCTATCGCGAAGTTGCTCGGGGGTGGGGACACTACTTGCCTTGTTGGCGGGGACCCCGTGCGTGGTGGTGTGGCATTGGCGCCCTTCCTCCATCGTTGCCCGTGCTCGGCATTCTCGAGTCCGATGTGGAAACACTCACGAGTCGGGCCGTAAGTGTCCTCGCCGCCGGAATCGGAATAGCCAAGAAAGCGATGAGTCGCCGCGATCATGAAGCGGCGCGTCGCCTCGTGGTCGTGGAATCCCGAGAAGTCCGCCCAACCCATGCCTCGTCCTCCTCCGAGGAGTCGAGTGGGGTGGATTGGAGTTGTGACTATGGGGTTATGGGCATGACATTGATGAATGGAGACAAGGGCTCACCAGAGGCTGGCTCCTCGGGAGGAGGCGGGACGAGCTTGATGATGGGGCGTGCGTGTCGTACTCGTGCCCTAGAGACATAATTCTAGGTTCCCGAACAGGGCAATGCGTCCCGAGGCCTTAGCCATCGCCACCACGGA